>JAWDGP010001872.1:1470000-1495000 GCA_033675545.1 Elysia crispata
TTTTCCTTTAAAAAAAAAATATTTTTTCCAAATTCGTAATCGCTGTTGAAAAAAAAATGTTTAAAAAACAAAAAGAAAAAAATTATCATTAAGTATGATTTGGACGACAGCTAGCTAGCGTTGTGCGGTTAAACTAAATGAGGACAAGGTGGGGGGGGGGGGGGGGGGAGAGAGGGAGGGAGGGAGAGAGAGAGAGAGAGAGAGAGAGAGAGAGAGAGAGAGTGTTTACAGCTTGTTTAATGGCAGTTAGCATCTAGTAAAAGAGAGAGAGAGAGAGAGAGAGAGAGAGAGAGAGTTAGCATATAGTAAAAGAGAGAGAGAGAAAGAGTGTGTGTATTTGTTAGCATCTAGTAAAAGAGAGAGAGAGTTAGAATCTAGTAAAAGAGAGAGAGAGAGAGAGAGAGAGAGAGAGAGAGAGTTAGCATCTAGTAAAAGAGAGACAGTTAGAGAGAGAGTTAGCTTCTATTGAAAGAGAGAGAGAGAGAGAGAGAGAGAGAGAGAGAGCATCTAGTAAAAGAGAGACAGATAGACAGACAGAGAGAAGATGGAGGACAACAGCGTATTGACATTGTTGTTCGAATTCAGTGATAAAACCATTAATCTTCCGTGCCGCTCAGCCCCGGAGTAATCAGAGAAGCGCAGAGCGCACAATGTCGTCTCCCCCCCCCCCCCCTTTCCGTTGTTTCGTTTTTCTATGTCGGGCATCTGTTTATCTCCCTCGATATTTTTTTTTTTATCTTCTATTGATTTTGTTAATGATACCATTTTGATAATTATTGTCGTTGTACTGCCTAGTGCCTTCTTTCCAAAATTTCGAAATCTTTCTCTTGTCTCCATCTCTCTCTCTCTCCCTCTCTCTCTCTCTCTCTCTCTCTCTCTCTCTCTCTCTCTCTCTCTCTCTCTCTCTCTCTCTCTCTCTCTCTCTCTCTCTCTCTCTCTCTCTCCCTCCCTCTGTCTCTCTCTCTATTTATCTATCTATCTATCTATCTATCTATCTATCTAAATATCTCTCCCTCTTTTTCCCTCTCTCGTTCTCTTGCTCCCTTACTCACCCTTTATCTATTTACAACTCTCTTTATCTTTCTATCTATCAGACAAGATAAATAAATAAATAAATTAAAGAGAATAAAAATACCCACGGTATAGATTTACGCCTTAACTCCATAAATGTTTTTTTTTTATCCCTGATGTTTATGTAAGCAGCAAATGTCTATCTATCCATCTATCTATCTATCTGTGTATCTGTCTATCTATCTATCTTTTTATCTGTCTATCTATTTATTTATCCGTCTCTCTATCCGTTGGTCGATCGATCGATCCATCTATCTATCCATACAAAATCTCTTTATCTCTTTTCCCTCTCTCTTAACACTTCCCAAGATATTTTTAATGTTTTTCTGCTTTATTGATATGCACACCTACCACTCTACACAAAAAGTCTTACACGGAAGACACTCTAAAGCAGAGACTTACGAAGCATCGACAGAATTTATTTGGAGAGCTTTTTTAGCTTCTGTTTCCAAATTGCTTTTGTGAGAGCATCTTTTCAAAATTAAAAGCCCATCAAAATTTCTCATTGTACTGTTTAAATTACAACCTTCCCGAAATTAAAAAGACGGAGTGAACTTGACTGAAAATGATTTAGCACGCCTAAATGCCCACTTCAAACTTTGTTGTGCAGTTTATTATTGTGAAACAGGAATCTTTGACCAAAGTTTTCGTGCCGTTTACCTTTTTTCTTGCCTTTAAGTTTTGTATTTGAAGAAAAATAAATTACGAAGGATTTCTTATCGTTTATGATTCTTACTGCTTAGACCATATCTTTCGTTTGAAGAACAGTATGTTCATTAATATTAAGTTACCCTTCAAACATACGAATTTGAGGTACAGTCACACCCTCTATATGTAAAAACCGTCTCTAATCTTCGGAGGTGTAAAACGAATCGAAGCAACTGCAAAATCCTCGCCTTCTTGACATCCATGCCTTTCGGTTTCATTTTCCTTATCTCTCTCTTTCCTCTTGATTCGTCAATGTCCTCGTATCTTCAGGTTTATTGCCACAAGATAGAACTATCTACCGCACACTTGTGAATTCTGTGAATGAGAATCTTTCTCTTTTTTTTTTTTAACCATTTGCCGCGAGTCGATGACGCTCTCCTCTTCTAGGTTTTGTGAGATTTTCTCGTCGTAGATTTAAGCCATCTTGTGATCGGTGAAACGAATATGAGGTCTCGTGATTTCATCTCTGCCCTCCCTGACAGACTTATAGAACTTTTCCAAGGGCATGGTCAATATTCTTTAACGGACTCGTGGAAATAAACAATAGTTCCATTATATTCGCACTCTTTGACTTTTTCTTCATATGCCCCTTTTTAACCTTCTTTTTTTTTGTGGGGGGGGGGGGGGGGGGGTGGGCATTTCCCATTGAACATTTTAATTTTAATCGTACTTTCTTGGTATCTCCTCCTCCTCCTCCCTCTCTCTCTCTCTCTCTCTCTCTCTCTCTCTCTCTCTCTCTCTCTCTCTCTCTCTCTCTCTCTCTCTCTCATGCTCTCTCTCTCTCTCTCTTTTTTTTTTTTCAGTACACACAGCATGTTAAGCACAACTCACGTTAAGACCTTTTTCTTTTTGTAATTGTATACATTACTTTAACGCTGTTTTTTTTTCCTCCAGATTATCAGTCAGTGAAGAGAGCATAGATGTAAGTACATACTTTTTTATATTTGTACTTATTGTCCTGTTTCTGACTTTTTTTTATGATTTATACTATCAGTATCGCCCGTGTCTTAGTTTCTAGTGCTTGTAATTTACAACCTTCCATTTTATAAGTGTATTTTTCTCTTCCGCTCCTCTTTTATGAAGTAAGAAATCATCTTAAATAAAATCTTACGTATGGTGTCACCTTTTGTAATTATTGCAAAATATGTGGTAAGGGAAATAACTCAACTATGTTTTAAGCAATTTGGGTAAGCGAGAGGTTATCTCTCACTGTTTGTATGGTTGCTTACTTCAAGTTTTGTTAGGGATATTTTAGGAAGAGGTAGATAAATAGTATCATACAGAGGCTAAAAAGAAACAGGCGCACAACATTATAAAATTGTTTGTTATACGTTAAATTTATAGTGCGTTTTGCAATTTTTGTCACGCACTTATTAAGTTAAGTTGTGCGCCTGTTTCTTTTTAGCCAGAGAGAGAGAGAGAGAGAGAGAGAGAGAGAGAGAGAGAGAGAGAGAGAGATTGATTTAGGGTCGAAACCTGTAAATGATTAGCATCAATAATTTCCATGCCATTATCGTTTTTGTCTCATCTCCAATTCTTTGCTTTTTTTTTTTGTTTGTTTTTCTTAAATCATAGCAGCAGCAGACACAGGCGCGACTGCAGCAGCAGATTCCTCAATTTCCACAGCAGCAACAACAACAACAGCAGCAGCAGCAGCAGCAGCACCAACAGCAACAAAATTTACATGAACTCAATCTTGCCTCAATACCGTTGCCCGTCCCCCTGGACCAAGTGAAGCAGGAACCCCCAGATTCTGACGAGGACCGAAAGAGGCAGGCACCACAGCAAGGTCAAGGCCGGACCGACACGGCCAGAGCGGAAAAGCCTGCCTCACCGCAAGGAGCGAGGAGGCCGAAGAACTACAGGAAGAGAGGCGGAGACAGTAGGAGCAGGAGCTCTTCCCGCTCCTCCTCCCGCTCCTCGGCCTCTTCCCGCTCCTCGTCGTATTCCTCCCGCTCCTCCTCTTCATCCTCCGACAGCCGCAGCGGGAAGGACAGGAGGAGGAGGCGAAGAGGCAGCTCCAGGAGGAAGAGAGGCTCGAGGAGGAGAAGGAGCGGGAGGGGCTACAGGAGAGACAGCGTAGACAGTTACGACAGGTACAGCAGCGACGCCCAGGCCAAGCGCTACGCTGCTGCTGGTGGCCCGGACAGGGACAGGCGAGGAGTTCTTCCACCACAGCCTCCTGCGCCGCCAGCTGCACCTGCCGCGGAGGAAGACGACGAGCCCCCGGAAATGTACACTTCCGGTTCGGAGGACGGCGAGCTTGTTAGGAGGGAGGACGTGGTAAGTGCTGTACATGTGCAAAGCGGGATGGGAAGAGAAGTGAATCTGAATCTGTATAATTTCCATTTATGAATGTTTGTTAGTGGAATGTTTTTAATTGTCAACGAGTTTTCAACGAATTTTATAAGTATAACTTCTTTACATTCTTAAAACGTTTTACATACAAAATTAGTTGAGGGGTCTTGCTATCAGTTGAAGCAGGGATAGACTGATAAAAAGAAAGAGAAAGAAAGTTTAAGAGAGAGGTTTGGGGAGGAACATTGGGACGGAAGAATAGTGTTTAATTGAGCGTTATTGTTTTGTTTGTTTTTTAATATAAAGTGATGGAAATATCGACTACACATGGACTGATGCTGTTTTTGTTGTCACTAATGGAGATATAGAGAGGTATAGAAAGAGGAGTCGAATAAAGTAAAAATCTAAATGAGAAGATGAAAGTTTGAGAGTAGAGTAATGTATCGGATAATAAAGGGAAGGGTTTGAATAACGGGCATTATCTGACAATTTTCTAACATATTTCGTGCCTAACTCTTTCTACTCTACAGCCGAATGTGCCAAGCGGTGTCAAAATCAAGAAAGAGCCCACAAGTGACACAGAGCAGCAAGGCGAGGGCGAGGGCCAGGCATTGGAAGCTTCACAAGAACAACCGGAACAGCAGCCGCGTCCACAGGAAGAGCAAGTTCTGCCTGAGCCAGCGGGAGATACTTCCCAGCCGCCCCTGGAGGAGGGACAGCAGAATCTGGAGCAGACGGAGGTTAAAGTAGATCAACAGGAACAGCAAGAGGAGGCTGCAGAAAATATGGACATTAAAACAGAGGAACCGGAAATACCCTCGGAGGAGAATGGCCAGCAGCAGCAACAGCAGCAGGAAAGTGAGGGACAGGACCATCCGATTCCGGGAGGGTCAAAGAGTCAGGAAGAACCTGTGGAGAACTTGACTGTTCCACAGTCTGAGGAAGCCTGTTCTGGGCCCAAGGATGCTGCTGTGGAGGAAGAAAGCAAAGAGGATGGTGATGAAGATGATGGTGATAATGATGATGAAGAGGAAGAAGATGAGGAGGAGGAGATGGATGAAGAAGACTCTTCTGCTGCACAGGAGGAAGGAGGGAAGGAGGAGGGAGAGGGAGAGATGGACCAGATGGAGCTTCTCGAGTTGGAGATGAGAGCAAGGGCGATCAAAGCGATGCTCAGCTCCCACGGTCAGGGAGGCGAGGATTCTGAGAACAAGGCGGCCAAGTGAAGGATGGCGTTATCTTGGCTCAGTCCTGGCCCATTCCTCAGTCGATCCAAGTTTATGTTATTCCTCAGCTTGTCAGATATCTTTGATTTTTGACAGCGTAGAGTGTTTTTTTGTTGTTTTTGCTGTTTTTGTAAAAGGTTGATGTGAAAAAATTTTAAAGTTTTTTAACACCGGATTCTGAAATGAAAGTCATATTGCTGTAAATCCCTTAAACTAGGTTTAAATTTGATTAAAATAAATTACGTGCAAGAAATTTTTTCATAGGTTTAAACATGAGAAAAATACAAAGAGCAGAGAGAAAAAAAAAGCATGTGGTTTCGGTTCTATTTCATATTAGGAAAGAAAGGTATGGTACAGACACACTTACAAAGACATATAGAGGGAAAAACAAACAGAAAATTTACATTTTGAATAGTCAGACAGAAGGCCCAGATGTTGTGTGTGGTGAGTTAAGAGCGACCTTGGCATAGATTTAGAAACATTATTTGGTCTGATATTAAATAAAAATGAGCTGGATTTATCAATAGACATATTGAAACTATCTTGAGTTTCTTAGCTTGCATTTGAGAGATTGTGCTGCTTTTATTTGATGCAGATCTTCTTTGTTTTATCCTTCATCACAGGGTGATTTTAACCAATATAAAGATATAGATGGGTTTCACAACTTATGTTCTATAGCTTTTTTTTTCACAAGACACCTACTAATTTTTATATCACGCACTTCACATTTTTTTTTTGACTTCTGCGAATGAAAAGTGAAATATATGAAGTTTTAACTATACATTGGCTTAAATGCAAATATTCAAAATGAGTAATGATAGTTCATTTTTTTAATCTTACCCAATAAAGTGGACTCAAAATTTTTGTTTTAACTTTTGGAAACTTGAGAAGCAAGTGACCCATGTTGATGTTTTTGCTGTTTTTTTTTTTTTCTTTTTTCTTTTTAGCTTTTTCTCATTTGAAGTATTCTATGTGTTCTCATGTGACATTGAAATTTCAATTGTTTTAATAATATTTATTTCCTTTTGTTTCGTTCATTTTAATCAGAACCATTGAATACCAAAAGTTTGAATGTTTTGATGTATAAATTAATAGAAATTTCTGTTAACATGACTTGCATCTATTTCCTTACTTTATGTCTTAATTAACCTGTAAAAGATGCAAGAAAGAGTACTTGATTTGTAACTCTACAATGCTCCTTCTACGAAAAAAAAAAAAAAAAGTATTTTAGTTAAGTTACATTTTTTCAATATTCTAGAACATTTTAGATGAATGATTGTGACAATAACTACTTTTTTATTTGCTGACATTCAACCCAGGTTCGTTTCTTTTTTTATTATTTTAGTTTTAAGGAAACCTAACCAATTCAGTAATTTTTTTTATCATTTGCACACTTAAAATTCCTAGAAAGCATACTAAGGGAGATAAAAAAAAATTACATATGAATAAAATTAATATTCCAATTATATCCCTTCATCTACCCACCGCCACTTGCGATGTTTTTTTTTTTTTAGTTTTTTTTTTATTATTATTATTATTTTAAATCGTACATTTTTGCTGCAATATCCTTGTTGTTTGGGTCTCATCAGTAATGGTCTTTGCATGTGTGGATGGCGTGGCGCGGGAGAAGAATGGAAGAGTGAGGGAAAGTGGGTGGGGGGGAGGGGTTATGATATGACAAAAACTGCAGACAAGTTAATTATGTAAAACTTTGTAATTGAAGTAAATATTGCTTTTGATGATACTAGTTTTGGCTCGTTGAGATTGAAACCAAAAAAAAATTAAATTCAATCAAAATTATTTGAGAAAAGTTAAGAAAAGGCATTAATTTCTTGCATTGGTTTGTTAATTGATATTCAGGGTAAAGATGAAGAAAATTATAAGAATAATCTATATTTATTTAATAGCTTTTTATATATAGTATACATTTTCTCTATGTGCTAGTTTGAGTATTGTGGTTTTTTTCTGTCTGATAATTTTTTTTTTGTAAAACTCTAATCAAGGCAAAAGAAAAGCCTGCACGTTGACTGCTTTTTTACAATGGAATTTAATTTTATCATTTATTAAAACATTTCGTTGTTGCAAATGAATCATTAATTTTAAAGCCTGATATGAATTTAAAAAAAGAAGTTTCAAAATAATTTCAGAGCGGTTTTATTTTTCTAGGTTTTGGTTTTAATTTTTGGAGCCTTTTCTATCATGTAATTAAGTACTATGTGGGTAACTGTGCAACACATTTGTAAAGATGTCGACAATCTGAATGTAAACGGTGTTTGAAAATTTTAAAAAAGAACTCACAGTAATTGTCCGGTTCATTTTGTCCAAAATAAAATTTAGCAAAAGCACACAAATATTTTCTTTCCCTCAGACTGATATTTTTTAAGACGAAAAATACATATGGTAAAGAAATAAATGCGCTTCAATATCAAATTGGTGAGTATAGCATGATAAAAGAGGGCACAAGGATTCTCATATATTAAAAAGAAAAATAATTATTAGACTCTGCAGTATCGTACCGTACCTCAAAACGTAAAATTCTAAGTGAGGTTAAATGTGTTCCTGGATCATCCAAACAGTATTATTCTGAAACACTCTTTGAATTCTTTTACAAAATTTTAATATGAATAGAATAAGGTTGTTTAATGACTGAAAATTATTCACGTTACGTCTATCCCTCATGTGCAGTGCATCAAAGATCAGTTTCTCATGCAAGCTCACCCAGCTCATTTTGAATCAAGTTATTTACTTTTCATTATTTAAAAATTATATTTTTAGTCTTTACAAAGATGAAGGCAGGGGTATCACGGGGCCTTTTACCTTTTTGTTTTTCATAGATATGGCATCGGCAGCTCTTGAGTTATAGTCACGGAAAAAACTAAGTAAGTTTAAAAGAGAAGTATCTGTCTTACAGAAGATATTTACTATCTACGATCCATCCTTTTTCGTATGGCAAAAGGAATAAAACTGAAGAGTTGGTAAGATAGGGGAGTTTACACATCTTATAACTTAGACCAGTCGGCTATAATAAACCTTTTTATGCTTATCTCCCTTAGACCTTTACTTAACATTCTCTCTCTCTCTCTCTCTCTCTCTCTCTCTCTCTCTCTCTCTCTCTCTCTCTCTCTCTCTCTCTCTCTCTCTCTCTCTCCCCCCTTCTCTAACTATCTATCTATCTTCATATCTCTTATTTTTCCCCCTCTCTCACCCTTAGCTTTTTGTCTCTCTCTTATTCAAATCCCACTGCATTGTAAACTTTTTCTCTCTTTCATTTACAGTCTGGGTTTTAGTAAATTTGTATTTTCCCAGTATATTCTCTCAGCGTTAACTTTTTTTATGTTCTCTTGGATTTTTAGTCAACTGTCCTGCAGTGAGAAGCCACTGTTCTGCTGCTGTTCTTTTGCTTTTGTTCAAAACATTAAGTTCGCGAGCATAATATAACAGATCATTAATTTGTACCAAAATATAAGTAAATTTTTACAATAGAGTCAAGTGGTATTTACTGTAAAGCAGACTTGCTTTAGAATACAAGGGAAAGGGCGAATTTTGAATTTATTTAAAGCCGGCTTGTAAGCAAGGATCTCCTGTTGAAAACAGTTTCCCTTTAGTCCTTATTACTTGGAACATTGCGGTTGATGTTTTCTGCAGCCCATAACATTTCGATTTATCTGTCTTCCACGGAACATACTATGCTGGTGTTTTCTGCAAACATTAAAATTTCGGTTCAACAGTGTTACGGGTTCCTTATTAACAGTTATTCTCGATTTATATCATATTTTTGTTTGACCTGGGAAATGTGTAGAAAATGACGCAAGATGAGGGCTCCTTACAATTTTCAGTTAAGCCATAATTGTATTTAAGTTTGATATTTAACTATAGCAGCTTTCCAATTGCGATGTTTATGTTATTCTCTATAACACCTTACTAAGCTAAGCCTATTTTGACCTAAATTAATTCCTTTACTCCTATTGTACCTCATGGCGTTTCAAGGTTTGGGTATCACTTCTGCCTCAAGAATTAAAACGGAAGAGAAAATGCCAGTGGTTTGAGCCACCCGGAAAGAAAAAAAAGCAACAGAAAAATGTCTGGGAACAAAAGTAATAGACGAAGGGCAAAGCGCTTAACAACTTTGTGCAAGCTTCGTGTATGAATATTCCAAACCCGCTGGGAAATCTAGCTTTCACCTTTGAAAGGGAAACAATCGAGTAAGAGAGGAAACCCGTAACAAAGGCTTATGGGACCGGGGGATAACCGGACACAGAGGCCATCAGCGCGATTTGTGGAATAATTTGGAATTCATCTACGTGTATCTTTGTCTCGGAGAAATTTTTTCCGCAATAATAAAGTATTGTTAAGATAGTTTTTGCATTTCATTTTATCTCCGAAGTTCGAATGTAGCTTTGTTAATTTTTCAAATTTTTGCAAAGAGAAAATCAACCGTTATGAATTTGTATGTATTATTTTTCCAGGATATGAGTTTTGCTGGATATGAAATGGCTGTGGTAAAGTCTATTAAAGAAAAGTAAATTCGAGTAATTTACTGTAATGTTGGCGAAAGAGAAAAAAATGGTGGAAATTTCCTGCATTTGGGATAAAAATGAAAACGGTGAAATGTCTATATAATTATAGAAGTAAAATATTTTATATTTTAATACATTGTAAATACCTAGTGGACGATCTTCAAAGAACAGGGGTTTTTGCCCAATGCTATAACTGTAAGCAGCAGCAGCTCTTCGATTCATCACCACAAAATGGGTCCTTCATAGTTTGGAAAATCTGTTCAGCCTTTTTTTAAACCATACAAGATGGAACTGTGAGATTCATTTTTAGTGAATCACAACGCTACTTTAACTCGAATTCTAAAATATTGTATAGATTTCCTGTACTTAATTTGAGTAAAAAAAATATTTTTTCAAACACAATACTCAACATTCAATAAGCATTTGATTAATCATCACTTTCCTATCAAAATGGTGTCAAATCTGAGAAAGACTAGGTCTACACAAATGGGAAAAAAATTAAATTATCAACTTAAAAAGAAAACAGGAATATTATGGTGACAGACTGTTATATCTATTTAGAAGAGATGGCGAAAAATAGATAGTGAAAGGTAAGTTCTCATAAAAGTCTTGCTTCAAGAAAAATTATTGAAAGCCAAACAAAAAACGTGTTCTGGGCGGTGCCTGGTGCACACAATCATGTTTGAGTTCAAACGATCGACGAGCACTCGATTGTGCCTTAATAATTCTGCTTTAAACACGATTTCAAATCATCTTTCCACTCCTCGCACATTCTCAATGTGAAGGATTAAAGCTAAAAAAGGGCATTAGTTTCACTTAAGATTTCCATCATTTTGCAGATGCAGGTTGCTTGCTCTATAAACATGACATAATGTTTGCCTTTGCGATGGCTAGTGATTAAAACTTGAAAAGAACATGCACACAAAATTATAATTTTTGCATGCCTTTATCTTGAGATTTATTAGGTGATTCATTCATTCAATTTAGTAAAGGAAAAAATGAAGCAAATGTTATTGTTTTACTAAAAAAATATTTCCCTAGATATGGCACTGATCAAAATTAGTATCTAAAATAGATCTAATTTCCTAATTATATCCAAGAAATTCTATAGACCTGGCTGAATCAGAGCTACAATAATTTTAAGATCCTTTCAGCATTTCTTTGTTAACAATTTGTTAACTCGAATACATTTTAACGGAATATAATTGTATTCTCCCAAAGTCATCAGGCGTAGACAAATAATGGTTTTGATAGAATTATTCTTTCGGGTTTTTTTTTTTTTTTTTTTTTTTTGCTTTTTGTTGTTCATGTTTTTTGTTTTTGTTATTTTTTGTTTTTACCTATATCTCAAGCTTATATCGATAGCCTCATTTTCTTTCATATAAAAATGATAAACTTAAAAAGAAAAAAAAAACTTTCAAAAGAAACTCGTATTTGACTTTATATAAATACTTTTATAATAGAAATCAATCTTTTCAAATCTAAAAGCCAAATTTCTATATATTTTATTGAAAGGAAAACAATTCAATATTTGTTCCAATTTATGTTAAAAAAAAAACTATTGCCTTTTCTTTAGCTAATGCAATCAGGTTTTCTCGATGGTAAACCAAACATTTTTTTTTAAGTAAGAACGCTGTTCTTAATTTTATCAAGTACAATTAGAATATCTCGGCAAACATTTCTTTGGTGCAGTTGTTGAAGAATAGAGTAGATTATTCCGCGGTGCCAGAATTTTTAAAGGATGCTGTCTATGATGACGACGAGAAGATGTTGAAAGTGATGATAATGGTAGTGATGGTGAAGATGATGATGATGACAATGACGATTATGATGATGATGATGGTTATATTAATAGTAGTAGTAGTAGTAGTAGTAGTAGTAGTAGTAGTAGTAGTAGTAGTAGTAGTAGTAGTAGTAGTAGTAGCAGTAGCAGTAGCAGTAGCAGTAGCAGTAGCAGTAGCAGCAACAGCAGCAGCAGTAGTAGCACTAAGAAGAAGAAGAATATTGTTGTTTTTGTATTTATTATTGTTAATATTGATGTTATTGATGTTGCTTTATATTCCCCAAATGCGGACATACCAAGACAAGACAATGAAACTAAGTCAAGGAATATATTAAAGCATACGTGTGTTATATATCTTAGAGCGTTCTTTCTTGGTTTCGATATTCAAATAGCGTTAAGAGTTTTGCCTCTTTTGTTACCATAGAAATAGGAAGTAGCAACCGAGTGTCGAAATAAAGAATGGCTGAACTCAACCGTCTTGTCCGTGTGCTGGAGCGATTCTAAAACATAACAAATGGCGACGAGGATGTCAAACCTAGGCTCAATCGAAGCATTTATACCAGAAAACGACTGGTCAGAATATGAAGAAAGGTTGGAAGCCTTCTTCATTGCAAACGACGTTCCAGACAAAAAAAAGGTACACGTTACGATCTCTTTGCTAGGTAGACAAGCGTACTCGACGCTCAGGGATCTTTGCCTTCCAAGCTCTCCTTCGACAAAAACATTCGATGAAATATGTGCTCTCTTAAGAAATCACTATCAACCAAAAGTAACAGTTGTTGCAGAAAGCTACAAATTCTACCAAACTGTACAGTTAGAAACAGAAAACGTTGCAGAATTTGCATCCAAAGTTAAGAGAGCAAGTGCCAAGTGTGATTTTGGTACACATTTACCAAGAGCATTGAGAGATCAATTTGTCATTGGAGTAAAGAACCAGGCAACCATGAAAAAAATGTTATCAGAAGATAAAACATTCGAAGATTGTCAAAAAATAGCTATTGCTGATGAAACTGCAGACAGGGAGGCAAAATGCATTGAAAATGAAAATCTACTGGCTACACCAGTCAACAAAATCTACACAAACAAAAGTGAACCAAGGAAAAGGCAGGTTTTGATGCCACAACGTAAACAGTTCAATTGTTACAGATGTGGATCGTCTCAACACGGTGCAAATACATGCAAATACATCAAATCCATCTGTCATTACTGCCACAAGCCAGGTCATTTGGAATCAGTTTGTTTTAAAAAACAACCGGATGAAAAACAGAAAAAAAAATACATCTTGTAGATACTCAAATGCAAGAAGACAGCAATATGTTTGAAGTTGGGGACATACAAAACATTACTACACACACAATGTACCATGTACACTCAACATCTACAGCAAATGACTCACATGAAAACTTCAAGGTAACAGTGGGTATACAAGACACTCCTATCACAATGGAAATTGATACAGGGAGTTCAGTGACACTGATCACAAAAGCAGACTTTCTGAAAACGCTTGACACATGTGATACACTGAAAACCCCTTCAGTGATACTCAAAGGATATGGAGGAAACAAGATAAAGTGCATTGGAGAAAAAGAGATGAAGATACAAATAGGAGAACAGGAAGATGTTTGCATTGTGAGAGTAGTAGATGCTGATGGGCCTTCATTGCTGGGGAGGGACATCATGACAAAATTTACTTTACCTTGGAAAACAATTTTCAAGATTACACGCACTGAAGCAGACATCATCAGTCAGTACCCTAAACTGTTTGAGAAAGGACTTGGCAAATTAAAAGACACACAAGTCTCTCTGCATGTTTGTGATGAATCTCCAATATTTCAAAAAGCAAGGCCAGTACCCTTTGCGATAAGGGACAAATATGAAGCAGCACTGAACAAACTGGTAGAAGAAGACATCATTGAAAAAGTCAATCACTCTGAGTGGGCATCACCCATTGTCCCTGTCATCAAACCAGACGGGTCTATTAGAATGTGCGCAGACTACTCAGGCACTATCAATAAATTCTGTAAAGTTGATCAATACCCCTTTCCCAGTCTTGAAGATATTCTGAATGAGGTTGCTGGTGGAAAGAGATTTACCAAACTGGATTTTCCCAGGCTTATCATCAACTTGAACTCACACCAGAAAGCAGAAAATTCACCACAATAAATACACCTAAGGGTCTTTTTCAATACAAAAGACTCCCATATGGAGTCAATGCTGCAGCACAACTGTTCCAAAGGACAATAGAGGGTGTTCTCACTGACTGCAAAGGAGCGAAAGCTTACATGGATGATGTGCTGGTGTCAGGAGATACGGATGAAACACATCTTAAAAATCTACACAAAGTTCTCACAACTCTTCAAAACAAAGGACTCAAACTGAAAAAAGAAAAGTTTGAGTACAGACTGGAGAAAGTTGAATATTTGGGATATACCATTTCAGAAAAAGGAATTTCACCTTCACTAGAAAAAGTACAAGACATCAAAACAATGTCAGCACCAACAAATAAAGCGGAGCTGCTTTCTTTCATAGGCTTTGCAAACTTTCTCAGGCGATTTGTGCCACACTTTGCAGAAATCATGGCTCCATTGTATGCTCTACTGAAGAAGGATGTCAGGTGGAAATGGGCAGATGTAGAAGAGAAGACATTCAATATCATGAAAGACAAAATATCAGAGCAAACAATACTACAACATTACAGTCTTCACAACAAACTGATTCTTCAAACACATGCATCACCAATAGGCATAGGGGCTGTTCTACTTCAACCAGCAGAAGATGGTAAGCTGCTTCCAGTTTCACACGCTTCAAGAATTCTACAACCTGCAGAGCGAAATTATTCACAACTGGACAGGGAAGCACTTGCAGTGATTTTTGGTGTGACAAAGTTCAAGCAATACCTTCTGGGAAGGCATTTCACACTCATGACTGATCACAAACCCCTGGTATCTTTGTTTGACCCCAAGAAGTCAGTGCCTCAGCTGAGTTCTGCAAGAGTCAAGAGATGGGCTCTTCTCCTTTCCGCATATGATTATGACATTAAGCATATCCCGGGTAAAGAAAACTGTGCTGCAGACTTTTTATCAAGAAAACCAGGACATAGAAAACCGTCAGAAGAAGAACAAGTACCAGTCCAAGTTTTACTGATACAGGAAGAACAGATCATCAACAGTAAAACAGTCAAAGAAGAAACAGCAAAAGATACAATATTGTCAAAGGTACTAAAATTTACATAAGACGGATGGAGTACACAACCTGAAAGCATGATACCTTATTTCAGGAAGCGTTTGGAGATCACAGTCGAAGATGATATTCTGATGTGGGATTCAAGGGTCATCATACCAAAATCTCTACTAGAGTTGTTGTTAAAGGACTTGCACGCTGAACATCAAGGTATGGTCAAGATGAAACAACTGGCCAGGAGATATATGTGGTGGCCAAATATTGACAAAGATATAGAACAAATTGTTAGAGCTTGTGAAATGTGCCAGGAAAATGCAAAGTCACCTACATCTGCAACAACAGCCTCGTGGTCATGGCCCATGGGGCCATGGAAACGTCTTCACTTGATTTTGCAGGTCCATTTTTTGGAAAAATGTTCCTTGTGACAGTGGATGCTTTCTCAAAATTCCTGGACATAATACCTATGAGTCAAGCTACATCTGCAGCAACAATCCAAGCCTTGCGACGTTTGTTCAGCTTCTTTGGGCTACCAGAACATATAGTGACTGACAATGGTTCTCAGTTCACGAGTGAGGAATTCAAAACTTTCCTGTCAAAGAATGACGTTTTGCATACCACTACGGCTCCAGGTCATCCTGCAACAAATGGTTTGGCAAGAGATATGTTGGACATTTCAAAACTTCCATGAAGAAAATGGGAGACAAACAAGAGGATCTTCAGGTAAAGCTGGACAGATTTCTTTTTATAAACAGAACAACACCAAATGCATCAGACAGATCTCCAGCTGAGCTGCTAATGAACAGGCAACCACGAATAAGGTATGCTGCACTGAAGGCATCACAGACTCAACAACAGGTCAAGTCTTTTGAGAAGAATTTAGACAAGAATCCAAACTTTGAAACAGGACAGGCAGTTTTTGCACTCAACTTTGGCAAAGGATCAAAATGGATTCCAGGTGTCATTACAAAAACATTGAGTCCCAGAAACTTTGAAGTACAAGTGGGAGATGTCATCTGGAAACGTCATCAAGATCAAATACGACCGAGGCATATTCCTTTGAAGGAACCTCATCCACCGGGTCATGGCAGAGAGACGGGACCACCACACATCTCTGGGACTGGTGTTTCTCAGCCTCCTGAAAACAGACAGACACAGCCACAGCAAGTCCCCAGGAATGCTGTCCGTCACACTGCGCCTGACAGAGAAAGCAGAGAAACGGATCTGACCATGGTTACTGCAAATCCAGAAACAGTGAATCCTGAAGATAACTGCAGAGATTGTGAACTAGAGCAACTAGACAAAAGAAATAACATAGAAACTGGACAATCAGCCGCAGTCACAGGATGCAGGGAAAATCAAACACATCTGAGACGCTCAGAAAGGTCCAGAAAGAAACCAGAAAGACTCATAGAAAACATCATATCCCTGAAAAATGTGACAACTTAAGATTAACTTCTATGGTTATGAAAAGAAAATAGAAATTGTTAAATTATTTTGTTATCTTCAGTTAAAGTTTAACAAGTACAGTTCTGTGAATAATATAATATTACACAGGAGATAAATAGAGTAAATAATTCTGACAATGAACAATTTCTTTATAAATATTAAAATTTTATAATGTACAGCTACTATGCATTAGTATAGGTTCTAATTGTGCACAGTGCACAGGCAATTTATGGATAAAACTGCCTATTTCTTACAAATGCATACTTTGTTATAGTTAGATGTGTTACAGACACATGTACACACACACACACACACACAAACTGTAACATTACCATGTCAATAATTTCTTAAATCAGAATGGGGGGAATATTGTTATATATCTTAGAGCTTTCTTTCTTGGTTTCGATATTCAAATAACGTTAAGAGTTATGCCTCTTTTGTTACCATAGAAATAGGAAGTAGCAACCGATTGACGAAATAAAGAATGGCTGAACTCAATCGTCTTGTCCGTGTGCTGGAGCGATTCTAAAACATAACAACGTGGTAATTTTTTAAGCGGTTTGTAGAGCAGTGCATGCTAAACTATTTTCCCAATATACCATTTTAAAGACGAAAAAAACTAATTCATTAATTCATTGACCGCTGGCCAAGAAAAACAAATACGCAGAAGCCGATGATTCTTTCAAAATTATTAGATTATAGCAATAACTCCGACAACAGCAACAAAAATTAAAAAGAAAAAAAAAACGATGAGTATTGTAAATGAATATTTATGAAGCGTCTAGGCCATTTAGCTAAATTTGTTTATGCACTTCACTGTAATAGCAGAGATAAAGAACATTAACAATTCTATAGATGTCAAGTGGTGACAGGTGTCATGATACTCTGATGGTTGACCACACCAAAGAACTCTCGACGAAAAAAATAAAAATCTACATCTTTTAGCGTCCTAACTACGACATTTTGTATCACTATTTGTGGAGTATGTTGATATTATTATGGGATATTCTCAAAGAGATGGTGAGCGTTAGCAAGGAAAGAGAATTATTGTTAATAATACTTGGACAAATTTCTCTAGATTGGGAGGACAAAAATAGATTAAATATTGAAGAAAAGATTTTTTTTAGAAAATAATCCTCTGAATACTCTTATTGAATAGGCATTGGATGCAGCCAGGAAACATAGGATTACACAATGCGCGATGGTGAGTACCGGCGTTAGTGGTTGATGGAAAAAACACCCTCGCCACGTAGGGTCGGAGAAGAAACAGGAGAAATAAGACAAACAAGTTAAAGGATCATTTTAGGTGATTTATTGCCCCTTTACAGGCAATTGGATAGCTTTCAAAGGTGTTAGATTTTTTTTTTATTCTTTACTTTATTTATAGCCCAGGCTTTCTTTTTGCACCTCTTGACCTGACTGAAGGTAATGTGAAAAAAAAAAAGAATGATTTACGGAACAAAAAGAATTGTTCAAATCTGTCCTAAAGAAGCATCTAAGGGTACGCTACTCTACTCAAAGAACAGGTTTTCATGTTTGCTTGGAAAACAAAAGACAAATCAAAGCACCGATTTCTCGACAGGCAGGTAGCAGAAACCCCTGCAGAGCTTGCCGTCTGGACGTCTGTTCCCATTTCTGTTCTCACCAGGTCTTCTCCAGTTTAGGTTATTGGTGCTGGTTGTATTATTTCGGGTCATCTCTATCTACTATGTAGTAGAACTGGCTTTCCTTCTTTTAGTTTTTAAGAGAAACTTACTGTTTCTAAACTTCTTTTAATAGAATATATATATATATATGATTTTAGGGTCGTTTTTAACCTTTTCTTTTCTTTTCTTTTTAATTAATTTTAAACCGTGCACTCTAAAAATATATTGATGAGTTACAATTTTTTTTTAATGATATGCCAGATATGGTCGAAACGGATTTCTTTTGTCTTGACTAACCCGATTTGGAAAGAAAATATCTTAAATTTTACGAACTTCGGATGATACAAAAGTTTGGGAATAATTCTGGAAATTTGTTTTTCATCTTTTTTCTCAACATTTCTCTTCCAACGGATAATTAATCAAACGTCCGCTTCGGAAATTGTTCACCATGCATTTTCAAATAAGAGAGAATTCACTGCAAAACGTGCATGTTCCAATGATTAATTTAAGAGCAAAACATCCACAGGAGATTTCATATTATGTATAATTCAGTTTGGCCCTCACACATGCGCGGCTAATTTCCTTCTTCGTGATGAAGTTTGGGTGCTGTACATGCATAAATAACTCATTTCAACATTTTTACCCATCTGGTTTCGATTAAAATTTCAATAAGCTTTTATCGTGCCTTCTCGGGCAGCTCATTGTTGGAAAACGCTGAAATTACTCCCTGCATACTAAGAATAATGGCGCGTATTGGCCTGAAGTTCTTTGAAAAAGCTGAAATTACTCCCTGCATACTAAGAATAATCGTGCGTATTGGCCTGAAGTTGTTTGAAAAAGCTGAAATTACTCCCTGCATACTAAGAATAATGGTGCGTATTGGCCTGAAGTTGTTTGAAAAAGCTGAAATTACTTCCTGCATACTAAGAATAATGGCGCGTATTGGCCTGAAGTTGTTTGAAAATGCGGGGTAATAAAAGTTATGTTACTCTGTCGACCAAATTTCGAGCCACTTGAACAGTGCAGGTATCTTCCCAAATGGAGAGTTCAGTCTGCGGTAAAGCGTATTTACTTGGTACGTGATGTCTTAAGTATAATTTCCTGACACCCTTCCAACCCCCTCCCCCACCCCCCACCCAAAAAATGAAAAAAAAAATAAAGAACTAAATAAATGATAAATATTCTCTCTAGGAATGATTATCATTCATCTGGTCTCTTAGGGCTTTTGGAGTTCATTTAAATTTTGCTTCATTACTCTGCATCAGACTGAGAGATCTATGAATAACAAAGTGTGCTGTTCTTTAAAAATAAAAAAAATATAACTTGTCTTCGAGAAAAGGCCTGAAATCAACTTGTATACAGGCAAATGAAGCACCAAGTGAATAAACATTTGGAATTTTATCAATATAATCATTCCTTTTACAGCTGATATCATTTCAAAGTTCATAAGTTTGATGCTCAACACGAACTTATGAAGGCAAACGGAGTGAGTAATCCGGCAACCCACATGACGTCTTGAAGAACAGTGCTCAAAGGAGTAACACTAACTTTCTTGTAAAACAAGATAGACCAGCTTTATTGGATCTGTTCTCGTGATTATTTGTAAGAAGATCAATATTTTCTGTTTCAAGAGCAGAATAAAACAAAACGTTGTTTAGCATCGTAGTGATTTCCTTCATGTTTCCGTAGTCTCTTTCATTGTAGGGCCTTAAAATAATACCTTTACATGCATATAAAATAATACCTTTACATGCATATAAAATAATATCTTTACATGCAGATAAAATAATACCTTTACATGCAGATAAAATTATGTGCCGTCCGGTTTTGTTTGAAATTTTGTTATGTCCGCTTGATTAAGTATGAAATTTTTGTTCACGATGTGATTGGCTTATAAAGAAATAAAAAATACAGTTGTTTTTCCTTTTGGTCCCAAGAGCCAAGCATTTTGATATTGCGTTTTATTAATAAAAGGCTTAAAGTGGTATACCAAAAAAAAAAGAAGAAAAAACGACCTTTAATGTCATCCTTTAAGTAAAGTCAGAAAGTTATGTAAAAAAAAAATCCGAACCTACTCGTAGATCCTTCTATATACTGATTATCATGGAGATAGGAATAAAGAGACGACTTCTATATACTGATCATCATGGAGATAGGAATAAAGAGACGACTTCTCTATACTGATCATCATGGAGATAGGAATAAAGAGACGACTTCTCTATACTGATTATCATGGAGATAGGAATAAAGAGACGACTTCTATATACTGATTATCATGGAGATAGGAATAAAGAGACGACTTCTATGTACTGATTATCATGGAGATAGGAATAAAGAGACGACTTCTCTATACTGATTATCATGGAGATAGGAATAAAGAGACGACTTCTCTATACTGATTATCATGGAGATAGGAATAAAGAGACGACTTATGAAGTTGTAGTCATAGAAAGCATTGCACTTCATGACTCTTTCAGTTCGTTTCTACCTAAACCTGATTAAAATGAAAATTGAGAAAGATCTAAAACAAACTGAGAAAATCTAGAATTCACTGGTTTTTTAGTATATCAAAATGCTAGTTTAAAACAAAATGAAAAAGTAGAAAGAAAAAGAAGGAAAAAAATGACAAATTTGGCACAAGACTTCAATCTCGCCACTTGCACAGGATCCGTAAGCGTTTTTAACGGTAAGAGTTTAAATGCTTTCACAATTTCTCTCCGGCATTATTTTTCCAGTGAATGAAGAATGTTTAGAATTCGTCTAGCGGCCGGCGCAATTGTAATAACATTGTGTTTGCGTCATGCCCTGATGGAAACGTAAATCAAAATAAAAAAAAAACAACAAGAAAAACTAAACAAAATTGTTGACAGGTCGCCAGAGGTAAAACAACGATATTAGCTGAAAGAATTATTCAGTTCTTCACGGTAAATTTTGGTTGAATCTGTTTTTCGAGTGGTTCCTTAATGATTGTTATTCCTCGAAACGAAATGATTTGTTTTTATCTGCACCTGGGTTGTTTTAAACTAAATTTCATTGGAGTTTTTTTTTTTTTTAATCTGGAGTCTTATAATTCTATGAATTCAGTGAGCTACCATTTGGTTTTTAAATTAATAATAATTATGACTTTTTTATGTTTAGTGCTGCTTCATATTCTTTTTTTTCTTTCGGGATTCGGCAAAACAAATTAATTTTATTTTTGCCCTAGTTCTTTGTCTGTTTTTGTCTGTTTCACTTTGTACAAAACGTTTCTGAATCTTCGGTTTTCATTATTCTCTGCCTCGTTCTGTCTGCTTCTCTCGCTCGCTCTCTCTCTCTCTCTCTCTCTCTCTCTCTCTCTCTCTCTCTCTCTCTCTCTCTCTCTCTCTCTCTTTCTCTCTATATATCTCTCTCACTCTCTCTTTTTTTCTTTCTTTCTTACTAGCTCATTTTAGTTTAGTCTCTCTCTCCCAATACTCTCGAGCTCCTTCTATACACACCTTCTATTTCTCTTCGTTTCTCTCTGTAGCTCTCTGTCACTCTGTCTCTTTCCTCTCCACTCTCTATCCGTCTCTTCTATTTCTCAATGTCCGTCAATTTCTTCCTCTTTACCCATCCTCTGCCTCTATTTTTCCCTTTATTCTCCTCTGCCCTGCTATTTTTCACGCTCTTTCTCCTGATTTTTTTTTCATGTTTTTTTCCGGTTTGCGTTTTCCTTTTTCTATATCTCCTTCCTGATTTACATAAAAAACCGACTGTCATGCTCCTGTACATACCAAATTATCCGTTAAAGCACCACATTAGGTAGACTTTAATTTCTGCAGCCTTAAAAACTACCAGACACACTTCAGATCTCTCAGCATTGCAATCCTCTGCCTGGATTTTCACCCATTTATCTCTTTTAACACATTTATTTACCCTGACTTAGAAACTTTTACAATTTTTTTTTAAAAATACCTTTACCACTTTTATAGCTTTGTATCCACTTGTTATTGATTCAGCCACTAACACTGGAAAACAGCTAATTCTGTAATTTCCCAAGTTATTTTAAGATCATTCTAAACTCACATGATAAGGTTAAGTAAGTACGAACTAAAGGTGCCAAAATGGGAAAGGATTTACGAGGATTTATTCCTGCCAATTTATTCGGACATGCATAATAAAAAGCGTTTAATAGAATATGCAGATACATTGGCATTTTTATAAAGATGACATTAATATTCCAAATGAATTTCACGTGCTGCCCGAGCCCCTCTCAATGTTGTCGCCTTTATGTGATAAAATAAATGATTATTTCAAGATTGCAGATACAAATTGATATTTTCGCCTTATTTTTATAGCCCTCTCAGTTAGACGATTTTGTTAAAATTTAGAATCACTAAATAAATTTTAATTGCACCATTCAAAATTTATTATTATATTATCATTATTATAGTTATTATTATTATTATTATTATTATTATTATTATTATTATTATTATTATTATTATTATTATTATTATTATTATTATTATTATTATTATTATTATTATTATTATTATTATTATTATTATTATTATTACTATTTGCTCACAGTTATGATTAATAGTTTTTCTGAAGAAAAACAGTCTAAAGAAAAAGTTAGAAATTAGCACCCCACTTGAGATTTTGTAAAAGGCATATTAGTAAAAAATGAGTCATATTTTTTTTTTATTGTCGCGATATTGTTGCTTCGATAGGAACGAAACAGTAATTCTAATATTCCGGTGAGTTTGGGAAATCAGTGTCTTTCCTCGCTCAGTTATTAAGATGCAACTTGACGGATTAAAGGAAGTAAAACCTTATTTTGCATAGAATATTTTGAATTTCCACTATCTACATTTGAAAATCTTCAATCAGCATGGCCTTGCTGCATGGCTACAGATCATAGCACTTTTTCCTATCATTTTCAGTGTGATGCTGTCTTTATGACAAAATGATCAGGTAGCCAAAGTGTCAGAAAATTGGAGAAGAAGTCACTTTTGGAGAATTATAGACTCCTGAGACAAATTAACTTGTATTACATTTTTTTCATGATGGGAAGCTGGGCTCACAAACTATAATACATGTACAGTTATTGCACATGGGCGTCTAGAAGGTTTTCTAAAATCTTTATATATACTTATGTTTGTGCGTTTGTTTTCTATCTCCCTCTCTTCTCTCTCACTCTTTGCAATGCTTTGTTTCGTACTTCTTTAGCTTCCTCTTTTTTCTCTCGTATCTTTTGTCTTTTCTCCATCTCTCTTTTCTCTTTTTCTTTCTCTCATTCTCCTCTCTCTCTCTCTCTCTCTCTCTCTCTCTCTCTCTCTCTCTCTCTCTCTCTCTCTCTCTCTCTCTCTCTTTTAGTCCATTCAACCAAGCATCTATCTTCATCTTTCTATCTATCTATTTACTTATCCATCTATCTTTCTATCTAACTACTTAACCATTTATTGATCCATACGTTTATTAATCTACATTTCTCTTATGCTCTCTCTCTCTCTCTCTCTCTCTCTCTCTCTCTCTCTCTCTCTCTCTCTCTCTCTCTCTCTTGCCACATGTTTCCTCGCCTCTGTCAGAGAGGAGCTAGCACACCTCGCAGCAAAACCCACAAAAACAGTCTCCCCTCCCTGGGCCAGTGTTGTTGTTGTTGTTGCCAGGTGATAAAGAGAAGATCAAAGCACGGGTAAGAGATAGGCACCTGGTCTGTCCACAAACACAACCATTTGTCTCTCTCCCTTTCTCTCTCTTTCTCTCCCTCCATCTTTCTTTCTCTCTTCTTCCCTCGTTCTATTTCTTTGTCTGCCTCTCATTGTCTCCCTTACTTTATTTTAGGAAAGGAAAGCTGATGAAGGAGCGAAGTATCTATCTTCTTTTGAATAAAACATCGGTATGCAATATAGCAATATATATGCAATAGTTGAACATTTTTTTACCTTAAATATGCATCTCTTTCCCCCCCACCCCTCTCTCTCTCTCTCTCTCTCTCTCTCTCTCTCTCTCTCTCTCTCACACACACACACACACACTCTCTCTCTCTCTCTCTCTCTCTCTCTCTCTATATATATATATATATATATATATATATATATATCTCACTCTCTCTCCCCCACTCTCTTTCTTTCTTGCTCATCTCACTCAATCTCTCTCCCTCTATCTCTCTCTGTCTCTCTCTCAATCTCTCTTTCTCTCTCTATCTATTTATCTATTTCTTCCTCTTTTTTCCATCTGTGAACTCCCAAATGGTACATTGCTTTGCGGGAATCCATAATTTCTTTTTTTTTAAACCCACTATGTAACCAATGTCTAAAAGGATCTATACATTAGATTTGAATTTAGCAAAGTCAACTCCTATTCTTATCAGTACATGAGAAGGAGAAAATAATTACTGCTTATTTTCGGCCATAGATGGGAAAACTAAGTACATTGTAGATGAAACCTCTACAGTCAAGACGCCATTGCGCTCCCGTAAAACACAAGCCAGGATTCGAACCAGCATTGTCCTTTCGACTCTCTATGAATTGGGAAAACCCAAGTCAAGATTCGAACCCCTAATGTCATTTCGACGCTCTAAGAATTGGGAAAGCCCAAGCCAAGATTCGAACCCCTAATGTCATTTCGACGCTCTAAGAATTGGGAAAACCCAAGCCAAGATTCGAACCCGTATTGATATTTCCGCGCTCAAAGGATTGGCAATTTGGTATCCCAGTGCTCTATATTAGTGAAAGAAAACGAGATAGCAGTGATTACTGATTTTTTCTTGTAAAATTAAAAAAAAAAAAGGACTGCTCTGCTGTCAGTCTTACGTAAGAGGAAAAATTTAACAGCAGCACTCTATAATAGCGGAAAATAGTGCTACGTCACTGCTGGTTCCAAACAACCTGGTAAACGAAGCTTCCAGAAAGAGTAAAGCTTTATCATCTCTGATCCGACATAACTGGTTGAAGTGTTTAAGACGTTTAAACATCAGAGTTTAGCGCTAAGTACGAAAAAGATTTTTCTAGATCGTTTTACTATTGTTACAATTGTATCAGCGATATGTCAAGTTACGCGACTCTTGAGACGATAATTATAAAATACATTTTCTCACCAGTTCTAAGGGGGAACTGGTATCAAGTCTATTTCTCCCTGTCCCCAATGCCAGCTAAGGCG
>JAWDGP010001872.1:1500000-1575000 GCA_033675545.1 Elysia crispata
CAAAGAGAATCAATTCATATCTATTTAACCATGCATTTATCTTTTTTTCCTGTATACCCTAGCGAATTATATACCTGCTTTCATACTTCTAATTTGCTCCAAAAATTTTCGTTTCATCTGTTTCCTATTTTGACGCTTTTAATACCATTTTTTTCACAGATGATAAACTTTGCCTTTAAATAACCTCTCCTTAATTTTTTCAGCGTTTGCAACGTTCGTATGGACGCTTTGATGGCATTCCTATTTACCAGTTCTTCTTGTTAAAAAATAAAACAGACTTCAGATCCGAGCATTCGAAGAGTTCAATCAGGGAGCGAAGGAATGCCTGCTGCTGCTTATCTAACTGTTAATGAGGGAAATCAAAAGCGTTGCCATAAATAATGAATTGCTGGAATGTTTGTTAAAACTATTGAATGATTTAAAACAAATTTGGAAGTAGTAGTAGTAGTAGTAGTAGTAGTAGTAGTAGCAGCAGCAGCAGCAGCAGCAGCAGCAGCAGCAGCAACAGCAGCAGCAGAAGATGTTTGTTGTTGTTTTTGTTGTTTTTGTTGCTGCTATAGTTGGGTTTTTTTTTAATTCTAAATTTTTGAACCCTTGTAAGTTTCTCTTCAGCTTTTGCATTATGTAGGTGGCCCGGAAAAATGAAAAGAATTGTTCTTATTTGCGTTTTCAAAATGAATTCACTCTCATGATCTCACATGATTGGAAGGTAGAACTAGGCTAGAAGAACCCACGTCAGTCAAGATATGTCTGGAATCTTGAGTACATCATAACGGTTATGGTTTGTGTACACACTGCCTGGAATTTAAACTACATTTTTAGTAAAGAACTGCTTGTCAAAATCCTATCAGTTTTATTTCCATGATAATTAGTATTCTTCCTTTTAAGTCTACTTATAATCATAAGGAGACAGTTTGGATTAAGCACACCTGATTATAATTGATTTACCATGATATTGGCATAAGTTTGTCATCTTCTTTGTACATAAGAATTATTTCTGCTTACTTCTGCTTTTTTTTTTTTAATTTTTTATTAAAAATTCGACATCTATGGCATCTTCTTGATTTCTTATCTAAATTCAATATAGTTTTAAAAAGTAGGGAAATGCGTAATTAAATATTGTTATATGTCAAACTGTAAAAAAAATCAGCAACAAAAGCTTTTGGACAAGCGAATGCAGCTGTCACAAAAATCAGGTTTGGTGGTTTTCATTTTTTACATGTTATTCTGAAACTTTTAAACTTTTTCCTACATTATAATATAAGGAGATTTCCATATGCAATAAATATTTAAAGATATGCCTTCAAGATTTGGATCTATCAAAATCTGTTAGGTGTTGCCGTCTAATTACATCCTTTTCGAAGATAAAATAATCGTCACACAAAAAACTTTTTAAACGATTAAAATCTCAGCTGGTTTATGTGAGACTGGAAATATCAAGAGCCATTCTCGATTTTCAAGCAGATTATATCCAAAGGGAATTTATGTCTTTGTAAGTTGTTTTTTTTTTCTTTACTTATAATAAATGAAAACTGATCCCACAAAATATATAACCTGCAAATGATATTACTTTATGGCAAATCAGTTTTCTTTTACCATTGTTCGGTCGATCTATTTCCACAAGGAATCTATGCTTTTGTCAGGTTGTTTTTTTTTAAAACTTCTAGTAAAAGAACGATCCCGTTAAATACATTATGATTGCAAATGATATTCCTATATGGCAAATCAATTTCCTTTTCTTATTACGTTTGTTCTTCTGTTTATTGCCACATGGAATCTATACCTTTGTCAGGTTTTTTTTTTACTTCTAATTTTATGAAAAGGACGATCTCACGAAGTATGTGATTATGGATAATATTACTTGATGGCAATTTTTTTAATACCGATAATTCGACGCTCTATTTCCACAAAGAATCTATCTTTATTATTTTTTTTTTCTACTTCTAATGAAAAAAAAAATCTCACGAAATATGTTGGTGCAGATGATATAACTTTCTGGCAAATTATTATTTTTTCATTATTATTCTGTCTATACTTCTGTTTTGTTTTGGGTTGTTTTTGTTTTTTTTTGTGTTTTTTTTTGTTTTGTTTTGTTTTGTTTTGGTTTTTTTTCTTTGTATTTTTCCCCTATTTTTCTCTCCCTACTATTCCACAATACACGTAAGTCTCAGCCTTACAGGAATATGTGAAGTTACATCTACCTTAACTAAAGGAAAGCTTCGCAAACGTGAGCCTCTTAAAGCTATTTTAAGCGATTTCTCATTTCTCCTCAAGCGGCGCCAGAGATCTCATTGTTTTTACTAAACATTTCACCAACCGCAAAGAAAAAACTCCGCGTACTTTGTCCATAGAGAAAACATCGCTTACTGCAGGTAACTTAAAGCAGCTCTGTCTGAAGATTCTCCTAAATCTGCCACTTTTTGAATTTTTTTTTTTTTATTGGGATGAAGTCGCAATTTTTCTGATGATCATTTGGTAGAAAGGAACAAACAAAACGAAGAGAAAAGATATTGCAGTCAGGTGTAATCAGTGGGGTGGATCGTGATTTTTTCCACTTAACCAGATATATTTCGGTGTCATATTGCTAAAGTGTCGTTAAGACGTGATTATAACGTTTTTGTGGTTACAAATATATTTTGTGCATGTAATTTTGAGGAGTTTTTTTTTTTTTTCAAATTTTTTAAAACTATTTTTTGTTTTGTTTTGTTTTGGTTTTTTTTTTGTTTGTTTTTTTTCGCTGCCGAAGGATGAGTCGAGTGTTTGGAAAATATCTGAGGTATATCAAATAATATCAGATAAATAAAAAAAAAGACCCGCATTTAGGCGTACTTAGTCCGTTAATGAGAAGAATTTCATAATTTATTCTGATAGCCGTTCTTCAACTTAGAACGAATTGCTCTAAATCAAAAAGATTTTGTTGAAGTAAACAACATTTCGTAATAGAGGCCATAACTATAACGTCATTGTTGGTTGTAACCAACGTTAGAACAAAATGTGTATCGCTTTATCAGCTCTAATACGCCGTAAATGATACATTTATTACAGAGTGTAAAACCCTGTAGGAGCTAGACTGTCTTAAGTCGTTAATGCATCGTAATACACTTGGGACATATTCGCTGTCGAGGGATGATAAACGATTTTTCGATGCGAGTAATAGATAACATTTTGTAAAAAGCGTGCTCTGCTCCCACATAGATTAACATTTATTACTAATACAAGCTGAAAATCCTATTCAACGAATCGGACCCTGGAGACAATGCTGGGGCTAGTGTGCGTGTGGATATCAAATATCAAATAGGCTTATAAAAGGTCTTGATATATATCATTTTACTTACGTGATCCAGGCATTTGCCTCCACATATCTATCTTTACCTAGAATCTAGATATGTCTGTTATTCTAAACACGTAATCTAGATCTAAACAATATTCAGTAATTTGAAAGTCTAAGCCAAAAATTAAAATCTAGATCTAGATCTTGTCCTTTTGTTTTGAGTCTATGTGCTGTAAATACCCTAGATCTAGAATTTATGTCCAAGCAACTTTTCGTTGATTTTTTTTTACTTAGATCTTACTATAATAATACGTAGATCTACTCCAGACATCGCCTACACTTTCAGTTTCATTATTGCTATTTCTGCTTAGTTGTGCTTACAAGTAGTAAGTCGCACATTCACCTTTTTCTTTTGGTGGACGTGCCTAGGTAATCTAGAAATAATCGGTTAGATGGTCTTCAATTTTGACTCGCTGCATTATTAAGAGTCATTAAGAGATGAGAATTGTTAGCTAAATAAATTTTATAAAAATTCCAATCTTTTCCTTTTCGCTCATTATCATATGGTGCAAAAAAAAAATTAATCCTTGCAAGGCAGTGCATCTCTTGGGATCTTTGTGGCTTCACAATTTCGGAAAAAACATTAAAAGCCATTTTACTGCAACAGTATATTATTTCTACTTTAAGAATTTATCACCTCTATAGTCATAACGACATACGACGTTTGAAGTAATTTTTGCTCCAACAATTCTCAATCATAATAACAACTTTAAGCTTTTGATAATCCCTTTTTATTCGGCTCACGTTATTAAAATGGCAATATACGAAGATCCCCAAGCTTCTGGCAGGAGAAACAGATTTACAACTTCTTTACCCGATTGTGAAGTGTTAAAAGCTTTTAGCCCCAGAAGCTACAGATTTTAGAGGAGAGGAGCGGCAAAAAGCTTCGATCTTAAATTCTTTTAAAGGTGTTGGAGCTTTTCTCGATTAGAGAGCTAGAACTTCAGAACGTGATGCTTCCGAGAATAACTAGTCGTGCATCTGATACACTGTATAAAAAGCGAATATGAGGTCAAAGAATTGGCTTTTAGTTTCGAACCTTCAGACGTATCCAAAAACCGAAAAAAGATAGGCAACTTTTTAAAAAAATTCTTTTTGAATGTTGTTGCGTGTCGTAAGATTGTAACGTATCCGTGAATATAAAATTGTGACTGTTATGACTCTTAAACTTTCAGCCTCTCTCTCTCTCTCTCTCTCTCTCTCTCTCTCTCTCTCTCTCTCTCTCTCTCTCTCTCTCTCTCTCTCTCTCTCTCTCTCTCTCTCTCTATCTCTCTCTCTCTCTCTCTCTCTCTCTCTCTCTCTCTCTCTCTCTCTCTCTCTCTCTCTCTCTCTCTCTCTCTCTCTCTCTCTCTCTCTCTCTCTATCTCTCTCTCTTTCTGTCTCTCTGTAGTTCTGTGTTTCTCTTCTTCCTAACCTTATACTTGTTTCCGTCGTGCACAATCTAAAAATCCAACAAGATCAAGATTTATCACCGATCAAACCTTTGATTCCCTAGCGATTTATGACATAAGAATTTATGTTAATCAGAGGAAACAACTTTGTGTGGAACCTGGGCGCAACCATAAATATTTTTATTTTTGTTTTTGTTTTTTTGTTGTTTTTTTTTTTTTTTTGATATTTCACACATTGGGCTACAACTTTTTTCCAACGAAACGATCATCGATTATTTTTTTAGCCGGCAACCGATAAGTCATCACTGGATTTACTCAACCTCTGACACTTTTTCTGAGTATATTGTCCAAGCTCTCATGCCATTTCCAATCACCAGTGCGGTATTATTTTTACATTTTCCTAAGCTCCATGCCTGCAAAGGCGAACGTGTTATTTTTCATAGTGTATTCGAGTTCATCCTTTGAATATATGTTTCGTGCAAAATGTTTACAGAGTGGTTTACGTTATGAAAAAAAAAGCCAATATGAAATCTCGAAAAAAAAAGGACCTTTTAAATAAATTAATTAATTAAAAAGATAAACTTGAAGCGTTTTTTTTTTCTATAATAAAGTCAATAGCTCGACCGGATATGAACAATTTCTTTTTATATAAACAGTTGTTGTATTAAACGAAACAATCGTTACGTGTTTCTTTACTGCTTGGTGCTATCCGTCTCTTTCCCTGACTGAACATATTAGTGTACGAATTAGGCGTGTTAGACAGCTGCTTGTGTTGTTTCCTCTTCTTCTTCTCTTTATTTTTTGTTTCATTTGATTATTTTCATTTTTGCGACACTCTAGTAACAAACTACAATCTTTTAGCATTATCATTTATATAAGCTCAAATCTAAATCTAGATAGACTACTTCAACCATTTTAGCGAATTTTATTTTCCCGCAGTTGAGGATTATAATATATGCCTGTCTCAAAAAATTAGCTTCATTTTTATATATTCGTTTATGCATTTAACAGCTCTCTTATTTTCTTAAATGCACCAGAGAGCTGACAGTGGTTCAGACATTCAGAAGCTATCAACTTCCTTGTGATGTTAATGCACTGTGACGTTGATGAGTACAGTCTGTCAGCTTTGTGACATACATGTACAGTTCAGAACCTTTTCCTCCCTTTACAAACCAAGACCTCGTAATGTCATAATATCTCCGACAGGCCTCAACCCAACGTAAAAACAAAGATAGATTTATTTTGTCTGAACGGGATTCCTTGATAATGGAAGCAGCTGCTATCACCAAAGTAGAGCTATAGATCTAAAACATAAAGGAAATGAGGACTAGAAGGAAAAGAAGATCGTTCCTCACAAAAAGCAAACAATTAAAATGGGTTACCCAGTGCTGAGCTCTAGAAAGTCAGACCAGGCTGTTCTCTTTGGAAGAGTGACACAGGTACCAGGGGGAAAGTGATGGATGGTGAAGCTACGGTTTCTCTCCTGCCCTCGCCTGACCGACATTTCCGCTGGTGTATCTAAATCTAGATGTTTCGTCGAAAGAATACTTTGCACATTGCTTAGCTCAACGTCACATCAAAAGCTTTGTTTCAAATTTGATAAATAAACCTCTTTCAAATAGATGTCATAGTTTGAGCTCTATAATTGCCAAAAAAAAAAGGGTAATATTAGGAAAGTGTTTATTCTCAAAATTTTACTTCTGAGGTTGGTGAAAACTCAAAATATATTTTATTAAATATAAGGCATGATAAGTTATTCTACATTTAGCACCGTATTTTTTTTAAATAGGTAAAGATATTGCTAAAACCAGAAATTTTGCTGAGCGATAAATGTGAGCATTTTTTTATCCACATTTGAAAGAATTTAGGACTATTTACTGCTAAAATATTTGAAATTTCTTTGAATAGTTGTTATTTTAGTGCGATGAACAAAGGCAATAATAAAAACAAGTTGACCTTTGTACCATTTGGATGATTGTGCGTACATTTCAACATAATATTATATCAAATAAGTTATTACCGCGCACTTCAGAGCTGAAAAAGTTACTCCAAAATGATATGCAGATGGCTGCATGTTTAAAACCCGCAATGAAAGTGGTAGGTCTTTGAGGATACTTTGCCTGTTTGCCTGCTTGTTTGTTTGTTTGTTTGTATTTGTTGTTGTTGTTGATGATGATGATGTTGTTGTTGTTGTTGTTGCTGTTGTTGTTAGTTTTACCTTAAATCTTAGTTTCCGTTCACGCAGTGCAAACTTGTGAAGTCCAATTGATAAGGAGCATATCAAGAAAGTTAATCTTGTATTGCCAACTGTTTTCCATATGAATGTATTTGCCCTATCTTTCATGTGGCGGGCACTCGTCCTCTGTACCCTCTCCGGTGTTTTTAAACTTCTAGATTGATGATTAAAAATTGAACAGCTGTCATATGTATAGGAACATGGAAGTTCAAGTTTGACCAAGCATAAAATGGAGTTTCTTTAAATTTCAATAAGTTCTTACAAAACAAAGTGCATGGACTGGCTTTATAGATACGTTCTCTTTTGGTCAATCAATTGAGTAATATCATTTTCTTTGAGAAATCTAAATTAAAAATCATTTACAACCCTGATTCCAATAACTATGCCCAGATCGTAGCAATTTCAAAACACATAGAAAGATCGCATGGAAAATCACAGATGGCAAGAATCAAACAAAAATAAAACATTACGATAAAGTAATGTATCAGACGATATTTTGAGCTTTCTGTATAACAGTATGATAGTATCATACAGAAAGCTCAAAAGATCGTCGAAGTGGACCATCATCGATTATTTTTTCCTTTGATACTTTTAAAAAAATTGAGTTGGTTCAAAATCCATCAATACCGCTGCTGAAAAGAAAATTCTTTCACTCAATCTGAAACGAATAGTATACAAAAAGTGAAATTTCTTCAATTTGGTTTTTCAGGGGTGAAACTTCACAATGATTTCAGCCTTGAATAAAATCGTATTGTTTTTAATGACTATCGTCAGTATAGGAAAGCGTTTGAAATACAATCAACCATTTACTTCGGGGAGGAAGGCAGAAGTTTTTGGTCTAGATATGAAGCAATTCAGATAAAGTTTTGTAATTTTTTACACATACTTCTCTGACATTGAAAAAACAAAAGATTTTTTTTAACTTCGGTTTCATAAGCGCGAGTGCCTAACGTCTAATTTCCCTGAGAATTTGCTCTTGCGAGCCAAAGAAATACTGCAAAGGATGACAAAATTTCAAAACTCTACCACTTTTGCTTCCTAATCAGACCAAAGACTTGTTGAACCTCCCTCGTATAATAGTTAATACTGCCAGAAGCTTTTTCGTTCGCATTTTAGTTGCCTGTGCAGGTAATATATAATTATATATATATATATGTATGTGTCTGAATGTATATATATATATATATATATATATATATATATATATATATATATATATATATATGATTCAATTTGGCCTTGAAGGGTTTTAACTCCTCAACTTTTTCAGTATTCAATGAAAACGTGACGGATTATGAAAATGGCTGTCATTGTAGGAGCTTATTAGAAATATAAACAACACAACTGAATACAATTAGTGTCAGAGGCAAACAACGCATTGTTTTCTTTTACGCTCTTATACATCATACATGTCTGATGGCCAAGACAAAAAGTTTTCCAATTTGCCTCAAACTTGTGTATGAAATGATGTTCAAAGCCTTTGACTTAACTTCAAATCCATTTCGAATTCTATATAGAAGAAAATGCACTCTCATTTTGTAATTATTTATCATAATTACAGCAGTAATATTTGTTTCTGTTTTTTTATTTTTTATTCATTTTTTTTTTTTAATTTTCACATCGAAATCGTATGGAATCATAGAACTATCAGTTGTTTAGACACTTGATGAGAAAATATTTTAAAATCTTAATAAAGACGAGAAAAACAAAAGAAATATAACCAGGGTCGGATGAGGTTACTTTTAACGCCCTGGACACGTTTTAATTCTAATACGCTTGCCGGAACGTATCACAATGATAAAGTAGTATGAAACCCAGGCTTAGGATAACCAGTGTATACTGGAGTTAAGTGGCAATCATCCTCCATGGGAGAACAACTAGAAAAGTGTTCGGACCAAAACAAGAAACAAAAGAGAAACGAGACAACCGTTACACGGCTATGTCAAACGCTTGTTAAAATATCTTCCATTTACAAAGAAGAGTTATCTTGATTTATTGTCTGATTCAACTAGTGGGGGAACAGATGCTAAAGATATGAAATGTTTTGTGAAGACAAAAAAAAATAGACAATTTCCTCTAAAATGGTTGAAGTAAACAAATGCTCACATTTGTTTTACTAGTTTTATTTTTCAATTGAATTGACAATTGCGTACAGCACTGAAAGATGTAATCAAAACAAGAAACTAAATGGATTTGAAAAGTTCCATGCATTTCATATCAGAGAAATGTAGGGGGTAAAAGGGGCAGGTACATAAAGTTTTAACTGCAACATTATGTTTCTAGTGATGGGAATCGCTGGTAGGACCGTGTTTGTAAGAAATATTCAACTAATAAATCATTTTATCCATCTGGTGAACAGGTCATGTAGAATGTCTTGAAAATTCAAAAAATAAAATAAAATAAAATGAAATAAAATAAACTTCACACATTTCACCATGCTGATGCAAAGATAGAGAATCTTTTGGCATTTAAGTGTTTCAAATAATTTCCTTTTTTCTTTTCTTTTTTTTTCTTTTTTTTTTTTTTTGGGGGGAGGGGGGATATGAGATTGCTCGAAATATTTAATGTACTATGATTAATCTTTTCTACGAGCTATATCAATCTACATGAGACCATTCGGACGAAAATATTTGTTCTTTAGTAACCTTGAGTAATAGATCCAAGTAGAAAGCAAAAACACCACACTTGGAGGATAACTTGGTAATTATAAAGGATCCATAAAGACGCGTGCGTGTCTATAAATAGTATAATACAAGGTCTAAAAGGAAATAAGCACACAACTTTATAATTACGGAACAAAAAAGAAATAACAAAACTAATCAATTCAACATATAAACGTTTCGAGTAGTAATATTGTTCAAAGCTTCTACATTCCTTCAAAATAGGTCCCTCGTTTCCGCCAAAATCTCTACCTTTTCTATAACTTGGCGCGAAGTAACAAATTATCTTCATTAAATTTACAAGTAGTCAAATGTAAGGCATCGGAATTACAAGGGTTTTAACCTAGATATTTCTGAATCATTTACTCTTTTACTTTACCAGAGGCAAGCTTTTTTCAGCGTTCTAATTGATTTTTTTTGTGCGATATAATGAGCCTCATAAAGGTGTGTCAAAATCATTGCCTGAGATCTGTATCTAAATGTTTCATGTTGAAAACTTCTGGATTCGTTTCAACAAGTAGTAAAGTGTTATCAGCCGTGATCTCTACATCAAAAATTGTGTCAGTTGTGCTGAGCAAAGAGATTTCTCTGATCTTTTTTTTCTGTAATCTTTCTGCCATAAGTTGTTTTACAATCAACAAGTCTTGCGACTGAAATGTGACTTTCCGGATCAAACTGATACCTGATGTTGTGCTAAAAATCAGAAGCGTTACAGAGTTGCAGATAAAGGCAGATAAAATGAAACAATTCTGGAATTTCAATAATTATTTGCCTCGATGTTTGCTACGGTTAATGAACTTCGTATAACAGATAAGATTTTTTAATTTTTTTTTTTAGTTTGAGGAATTTTAATTGAGATTAAATCTTCGTAGTCAGACACAATATGGAAATAATTAGGTTAATGTTCGGGCAGGAATTTACCTCGCTGTTTGCTACGTTTGGAAAGAAAAGGCAGGAATCCAAAGTAAAAAAAAAAATTAAACCGTTACGCAAGATTAAGAATAAAGACGACTTGTTGATAGCTCTTTGATTAAAGGATTTATCTATTTATCGATTCGACTGTTTTTATATGTTCAAAACAACTTCACGTGTATGAACTTGTGCAGTATCTTGAGTGATGGGAAAAACCACTTTATCTAAATATCTTCACCTCAAATATTCAATTTTGAGTAAAAGGAAACTTGAATTCCTTATCTGCTTTTAACTCTTTCACCGATATTTTTCATCTATACCAATACTGTAACCCGCAAGTTATAAACGAGATCTTACTGACAAGGTCTGTGATAAATTAACTACATCTTTCAATATAATGTCTCCGTTATCTCTGCTCAGTATCGTCGCTGCAAGTCAGTAATTTGAGGGTTTTGTCTAATCAGATAAATCAGGTTTCTCTCCACGCGAGTACCTCCAGAAATGTTCGCCACGCCAAAAACTGGGTCACTTACCTTCATTATTCTATCATCACAAGTGTGAACTGGTAAACTTCCCAGCTTTGAAGAAACATAGTATTTTGTGAAAATAAGCATCTTTTTTTTTTTTTTTCTCTGGCATCATTCCAAATAGTCAGAAAAGATACCCCGAGAAGAATTTCGTCACGTTTTTACAGCGCCGCGAAATAGTAAACGCTCTGGAAAATGCGAAGTCTTTTTTTATGGCGTGGTTAGTAGGGAAAATAGAATATAAAGAGGGCTTAGAGATGAAATAAAGAGAGAGAGAGAGAGAGAGAGAGAGAGAGAGAGAGAGAGAGAGAGAGAGAGAGAGAGAGAGAGAGAGAGAAGTAGTAAAGAAAAATCAACCACAAACCTAGATCTAGCTCGAGACCGACAAATAAGACGAAAGACGTGAAAACATTACAACAGATGGAATGAACAGGGATCGAACCTGCGCCTCGATGCGGCACCCATCGCCTTGCCGAGACAAGACCAGGCACTAAACCACTGAGCTATCCGCATCTACAAAAATAGATGCTTCAGGAACAGTGACTTTTCATGCTGGCTTGAATAGACTAAGAGGTTGAATCGCTAAGAACGATCAAGTCCATATTTTTACAGGACATAAACAAACTAGCCTCTAACGGATCTAAGAAAGATGACCCTGTTCATTCCATCTGTTGTAATGTTTTCACGTCTTTCGTCTTATTTGTCGGTCTCGAGCTAGATCTAGGTTTGTGGTTGATTTTTCTTTACTACTTATTTCATTATTTTCAGTCACATGCATCTTTAGATCCTTAGATCTAGCTTCGTCTGTCTCAGCCTCTAACGTGGTTTGACTGCTTTATTTATTTCTATATTCAGAGAGAGAGAGAGAGAGAGAGAGAGAGAGAGAGAGAGAGAGTGAAATGTGTTTATAAATCAAACCTGAGGAGGAGAATGAACGCAAACAACGAAGGCGCGAGTGTGTTAGGAGGCATCGGAAGCAAAGAATGAAAAAAAAAAAAGATAAAAAAGGTAGAAGAAGAAGAAGATAAACGAACACAGATCTTATCGTCAGAAAAGATAAGGTGAAATTTTAGAAATTGGTAGCAGGGAGGAGATAAAAGCTTGGAATCTAGTAGGCAGAGAAAGAGATAGATAGATAGAGAGAGAGAGAGAGAGAGAGAGAGAGAGAGAGAGAGAGGGGAGAGGGGGGGTAGGACGATGACACGTAGAAAGACGTAAAGATAAAGAAATCAGAGATTCATCATCTGCATAATCGTTTAACACTCAACCAAGCAGCCATACAAGTAACAGGCAAGTTATTTTTTACACCTGGTGAGACTCTGGGGCAAGTACCTACCTTCCACGTTGCAATGTGAAACTAAAAGATTTTTTTTTAAAAAAGAGAGAGAGAAAAAAGATCGGAAGAAAACAAGTTTTTAGATTCCAGGTATTTTTGTGTCTTTTTTTTTTTTTATTCTTGCGTCCGAGTTTTTAGCTTAAACATCATTTCTCGATGGCGAAGGGTCTTTTCTTTTTAGACTTTGAGTTAAAAAAAAGCCTATAAGTTGGAAATTAGGTTCATTGGAATAATTAAGTTAACCGCTTTGTTTGCTTAACTGCTTTAGAATTATTTCGTTATGCATAACAGATACATCTGCGGGGCGAGCTGCAAATGAGAGGGTCTAAAACCCATTAGTTTTCTGAAGTGTTCAGAACTCTTGGTAATATATAATGTTTTGTAGGGCTATAATATGCATGCCACAGTTAAGCAGTTTTTCCAGGATAGGAAAATGTGTTGGGCTTTGATATTCTTATGTAAGATAGGTTGTAGTCTCTGTCAGAGTACCGACTAACTCAAAATGGGACTAAACTTTGAGCGTGCCTCTAAAATGGAAGCGCAATAAAGAGAATATAGATAACTGAATCCAAGAATGTCAAAACCAGGAAAATCGGATAATACTATTTTTTTTAGACCAATTTGTCCTAAATAGAAATTCTTCCCCAAATATTTTTAAAGCTGTGCGGGCATTTGTTAAAAAGGGACTAAATTTTATGAATCCCATAACTAAGATCGTGAAGATTGACAGGTAACATATATCGCATTCCTGACCTAAACCAAAAATTTGGTATAATTTCTACTAGACAACTTATTTCTCAGTAGTTGCAGAAGATAACGAAAAATTTGATAAATCTTGTCAACTAGATGTACACGATATATCCTTGCTGAACGAGCATGATATCGCTATTGTTTTTTTTTAGGAAAATCATTTAAGAAATGCCGTGGTTTCCTATTTAAGATCTATATAAAAATTGCGTACAAAATACACGGAGCAAAGTTGTCCAGGTACTGCCATACCCCCTCCCCTTCACTTTGTTGCAATGGCGAGCTGTTGGAAACCGAAAAGGGGCATAATCTATGATTATGAAGATAATTTTGATAAATTTATCATCGCTTGTTTTTGCAAACTAGCTGAACGCACATATACATGGTATGTAATATTGGCAAGACAACGACCGGGTGTTTCCTATATTGCACTCCTAGATCAAACAGACACAACTGAAATTATCTACATCTTTATCTTCAAATAAGAATGAATATTATGTATTTTTCTTCATTTTTTTTTTTTCAAGAACCCATATTTTCATAATGGACCCGAAGTCGTCGTTTTGCGGTATGACACAGCTTGTGTAGGATCTATCATGAACACTTTAGAATATAATTTATGTCGAGTTTTAGCGTGAACTCGTCAAAATTATAATATAATATTGAGCTAAGATTTGAAAGGTTTATTTACTTATTAAATTGATTTTGGTGTCTCAAAAACCAGATGATAAGAGCCTCTATCCAATGTCAAGGGTTAAGTTAATGTAAAGTTCGTTTCTTTCTTTCTTTCTTTTTTTTTTTTTTTTTTTTTTGGAAAGATTTCGCTTTTGTGTTTTTCCTATGATTTCTGGGGGCGTTTTTCCGGGATTTTCCGAGCTGCCTTTCAGGGCGGCACGTAAAGAAAGAAATAAGGTGCAATACGATACAACCTCTCTGATTTAACTCCACTGCGCGCATGCTCTGTCAGGTACGGCAGCTCATCCCAAAAACGTGCGTTGAATACATATACCAGATCTTGCTTAAGGGGACTGTATCCAGGATGATACTGGTCGAATTCTTTGCAATTCTTTCCCTTTGACTTCTTTTTTTTTATTTTTGCCCTCTGTTAGATTTCACTTGGTTGCAGCCTTGTGTTATCGTACGTTCTGTCAAACACAGAATGGATGGAAAAAGAAAATCTAAGCATCTCTTGCGGTAGTGTAAAACGTGTAGGAAATGTTTTTATAACACCGTTGAAATCTTTATATCTGCGATAAATCATTCTCCTTTTTTCAATGTTGTGCTTGTCAATTGCTTTTCCTGAGAAACTCTGACCCCTTTCCTATTCTCTATAAACATAATCTTTTTATTTTTTTGCTTACTCTACCATCCCTTCTCTCTTCTCATCTCTTTGTTGAAAATTTTCTGAATTTCTCTCCCTCTCTCTATCAAATTGTTATCTATCTACTCAATATGATATATTATTTACATAATCTATTTACGTTTTTGCCTAGCCTGTATCTATTCTCTCTCTCTTTCTTTTTCTTTCTCTCTAATCTCTATCCAACTTTCTATATATCTATCTAGCTATATCTCTCTCAAGTTCTGAATGCTCACAAACAGACTGTTTCATTTCGAACCATTTTAGATCCCAAATAAAACTATCACTTTGATTTCAATTGTATTATAAACGGTTTCATGTGTATATTTTTACATTGAGAGAAATCAAGGTACCGGTACTCCATACGCAGAAATCTCTAGGAAGACCAATAAATTTCTCCAGAGCATTTTCTGAAACAGAAAGAAAACCGCTGGTCTAAAGGGTAGACTATTCTGATCTGAGATTTGCAAGAACCTTTTTTATCTTGAGTTCTAACTTCAAGCCTTTAGTAGAGAAATATCGGATCTCGTCTTTTACAGCATTCTGTGCGAGACATTAACTCGTTTCAATTGCAAAAAAAAAAAGGCTTTAGATCGTCATATTGTGGACGAGCTATATCACACAATCAATCAAAACAAAATAAAAAAAATGCATATATTTTGGAATATTTATTTCAAAACAAGAGCAAATAATTATTCTTGTGTATAGATACTGAAATTAAGTGTGTTGTAAATGGTTAAAGCTGACGTTTTCAGTTGAGTTTAAAATCTTGTGAGCTAAGGGCCATAAATGACTATCTACATTTCATGGCTCTGAAAAAACTTTCTATCGGTAAAATGAAAGGTCCATTTCCATACAGTTATGATAAAATCTCACTGTTCAAAGTGTCCATAATGTTAACCACTGGACTGTCTGCTTTAATATAGCTCGTCCACAAGAGGCTTATCTTAGCTGTGTGCCATAAAGACATTTTGTCCGTCTTAAACAGAATGCCTAAAACAAAAAAAGAAGTGAAATTGAGCCAATCATATCTTGCTTCATCATATCAAGTGAGATAGTCTTCCGTTTTTGTTGGGTTTCTTCTGGTTCTTGTTGATTTTTGAGTTTGTTTTTTGTTGTTGTTTTTTTTTTCCTTTTGCTCCATTTTGAAATTTAGAAAAAGTATGGCTACGTCCAAAATATTTCATTTTTCATTCTACCATAAAAAGATTTTTTTTTAATCCCGAACCGTGAAATGTAGATACAGTCACTCATCGCCTTTAGTTCACAAAATTATTTTAAACTCAACTGAAAACGTCAGGTTCAAGCATTAACAGCGCACGAATAGGATTTATTATTTGTCCTTGTTTTGAAAGAAAATGTTCCAGAGTTTATTACACTGTTCTGAACATCCTAAACAAATTTTTCGCATTGGTATTATTTGGTATCACAAAGAGCGCTTTACATCATCTTTAAAATAAAGAGTTTAACACGTAAAGACTAAAGTAGGAGCAGTAACAGACGGCAATTATAAGATATATTTATCACTACTCTTCGAATTAACACATTTTAAACATATGCGCGTATGTAAGCTTCAAAAGGAGAAAGTTGCCTTTCCTTTTAAGAATAAGTGCTATCATATGAAACTAAATCAAGGCTATGGAACTTACGTTTGTGATAAAGAAATGCTGTAAACTTCGTATATATCGCAGGCTTACTACACAGCAAGTGCATATTTTTCCTTACGTTTTTCGTGATATTTGATACCTTTTTGGTTTCTCCTCCATAATTTTACCAAGCGATTATTTTTTTTTAAACAAGCTTTTCTCTCTCTCTCTTTCAATCTCTCTCTCTCTCTCTCTCTCTCTCTCTCTCTCTCTCTCTCTCTCTCTCTATATATATATATATATATATATATATATATATATATATATATATATATATATTTATTTATCTATCTATCTCTCTTAATGTCTTTCACTCACACAAACATACACACATTGTTCCCCTATCCATCTACTACTTTTTTTTTGTTATCTCTTTTCTGTCGTTGTCTCTTTCTCTCTCTCTCTGTTCCTCTCCCTCTTCTCTGTCACTCCTCAGCATCTCTCCAACTTGTCTTCCTCTTTCTCTCTCTCTCTCTCTCTCTCTCTCTCTCTCTCTCTCTATCTATCTATCTATCTATCTATCTATCTATCTATCTATCTATCTATCTATTTATCTATCTATCTTTCTTAATGTCTTTCACTCACACACACATTCACACGTTCTTCCCCTATCCATCTACTACTCTTTTTTTGTTATCTCTTTTCTGTCGTTGTCTCTTTCTCTCTCTCTCTCTCTCTCTCTCTCTCTCTCTCTCTCTCTCTCTCTCTCTCTGTGTGTGTGTTCCTCTCCCTCTTCTCTGTCACTCCTCAGCATCTCTCCAACTTGTCTTCCTCTTTCTCTCTCTCTCTCTCTCTCTCTCTCTCTCTCTCTCTCTCTCTCTCTCTCTCTCTCTCTCTCTCTCTCTCTCTCTCTCTCTCTCTCTCTCTCTCTCTCTCTCTCTCTCTCTCTCTCTCTCTCTCTCTCTCTCTCTCTCTCTCTCTCTCTCTCTCTACAAATATATATTTTGCACTGATCATATAATTCTATCTATATATTTCCCATTCTCTGTTTTTTTACAACCAAAATGTTTTTTGTTTTCTTTTTTGTGTATAAGTCTCTAGGGTCTTGATCTCCTGGTTAAAGTTTCTCTGCATATGCTGTTGTAGAATCATTTTCATTTTCCTTCGCTTATCTTTCTTTACTCAGCCAGTAGGGTTTTTTTTTTCTCCTAATATAAAATCCTGTATACCTTTTACACATGCCGGGCTATGTAGCAAAGTGCAGTGGATAACTTTTCCCGAAGCACGTTCAACTTAGGTCAGGTCTAGGATTGAACCCGCAACCATCGCATACTAAATAAGTCCGAAGCGCTAACAACTGTGCCGCTTTGCTTTGCCCAGCATGACACCACAGGCACGCCTTTCACACAGGCACCTGGCTGGACTCTTACCGCAGATAGCCAGGGGTCAACGAGGCCAGCATCAGCTGGGCGCACTGCTCACTCACTCGTGGAGCTGACCTGGACACGGAGAGAGAGAGGGAAAAGGCTAACACGCACGGACGTCGCTTAATTAATCTATTAGATCTGAAGCTGCCAAGAGACCGGCGTTATGTCACGGCTTCCATCTGGCCGAAGAGTAGGCGTTCTCGGAACCTTTGGGTTTTTGGAATACATTTCTAGACAGACTCTAGTATCAAGTGTAGTAACGATTAAAATTAAATGTCGCAGTGGAGTTTTGTGAATAGTTGCGAGGCAATGTTAAAAAAAAAGAAAAGACGCTTTGTACTGTTTTGTAAATTTTGGAGCTGCACCCTAATCATTGATTATTTTTTTTCAAGTATCAAGTAATCGCATGTCAAAGTTTACATAAGAGATTTTAAGCTTACTTTGGTCTAGTCTTTTTGCTAGTGCAGAAAACGGACAAGCTTATTTTAAGAAATGGACGCGGTTTGTTTAAAAAAAATGACATTTGAATGGACAGTAGACTGAAAAGATCAAATTCTATTGAAATAACATATTATTAATTTTGCTTTTATATTATTACATGTTGTGATGAAAACCACCTCTCTCTCTCTCTCTCTCTCTCTCTCTCTCTCTCTCTCTCTCTCTCTCTCTCTCTCTCTCTCTCTCTCTCTATCTCTCTCGCTCTCTCTCTCTCTCTGCCTCCCTCTAGCTCTCTCTCTCTGCCTCCCTCTAGCTCTCTCTCTCTCTCTCTCTCTCTCTCTCTCTCTCTCTCTCTCTCTCTCTCTCTCTCTCTCTCTCTCTCTCTCTCTTTCTCTCTCCATCTCTTTCTGAATCTGAAGCCTAACAAATATTTTAAGAGAGACATGGGTGGCGTAATATTTTGAACAACCATTATGCTTTCGCACAATTGGATACTGCATCTAGTCACAATATCTAACGGTGTTAAAGAGGGTGGTGTTTTTATGTCTTTTTTTTACTGTTTTCTTTGTTTATGTCTTTTTTTCCAGTTTTTAGAGTTCAAACTTTGCACCAAATCAATTTCAAATCAATAAAAAAAAAGACGATTATAAACTAATAAAGCTAATAAAGAGCAATGCGTGAGTATCTAATCTTCGGGCGTTGTCAGATCCCGTTTTCATATTGTCTACCACAGTTGCGGTTTGGGTCAAAAGGTGAAAAAATGCAAAACTTATGGAGAGCAAATCTGATAAGAATGCGAGAAGATATATCGGCACTTACACTTCGGGGTTTCCCTGTGTAAACTGTCACCGTTTTTGAGCAACGGTTCTCACTTTGAGAGCGAGAGGCTGCCCAAAGATGCATCGCTGATAGATGATGTTTCAGCGCGTCTATTCTTCGTGTCTGATCTTGTCACTTCTTGCGAGGTTTTCAGTGTTTCTGATATGACGGTGATGCCGCATCCCCCCACATTCCTTCCCGTGATCCCAGTTATAATACCTGGCTCGTGTCTTAGGTAGAATTATGCTTTTTTCCCCCCTCTATAAATGTGTCGAAGTTTTCTTGCTACTGAATATTTCTCTCGTTGTTTATAATTCTTTCTGCCTGTTATTCTGTTTTGGTGTCTGCCTACTTGTGATCCTGTCTGTCTGCCTCTTCGCCTTTGTTTGTCTATCAGTCTGTCTGTCTCTGCCTCTGCCTCTGTCTCGTCTCTGTCTCTCTGTCTGTCTGTCTTTGTCTCTGTCTCTCTCTCTCTGTCTCTGTCTCTGTCTCTCTCTCTCTCTCTCTCTCTCTCTCTCTCTCTCTCTCTCTCTCTCTCTCTCCCTATCTCTCTCCATCCCTCTTTTGTTTTCCTCCAATGGTTCATCACACTAACTTTGACTTTGTGTAATATGTCCTTACATAAAGTCTAATGATATATTAAAAATGCCAAGAGGATTTATTCTAAATTGATATTAAGGAATTTTTATAATATCCAAATTTAGAACCTCTAGACCACCACCTCCTGTCTACTTGAGATATATATATATATATATATATATATATATATATATATATATATATATAATGATAATTATAATAATAATAATAATAATAATAATAATAATAATAATAATAATAATAATAATAATAATAATAATAATAATAATAATAATAATAATAATAATAATAATAATAATAATAATAATAATAATAATAATATTTTCCCTTATTACAGTCAAGTCTAAATGAATAATTAGCCAATCTTTTCTTTATATTATTTAGCTTGCTTGTATATTTGTTTGTTTCAACACGCTCAAGGTTTTCTATCATGAAAAAAAAACATCTCTTATTTGCGTGCACGAAAATTCGCAAAAATAAATAGAGAAAAAAAAAGAACGACCTTGATAATACAAGAAGTCGCACGGTAGTGTGAAAAATCTGCCATTATTTACCTTGCTTCTCTCTAATACATCTTACACGTCTTATCCAATAATTTATAGTTAATAGACACAATGAAAACTTGCCAAGTGGGAACAAATATTGCACGGGTTGAAACATAAAGAATGTGTTTATTACATTTCATTATTCCACTTACATCCTTAAAAACGGCAATTCTTAAAAACGTATCTAGGATTTGTTTAAGACAAGTATAATTAACAATATCATGGTATTTGAAACAAAAAAAATGTATATATATATATATATATATATATATATATATATTTGTATGTATGTTTGTATATATATTATATGTGTGTATCTATATGTAATTTTTTTATTTAGTTAATTAACAATCGCTGAGATCTTGGTTTCAAAAGTGTTTTCATGTTGTAGCAATTACAAACATGCAGCAGTGTTTTTGTTTTGAAATGTTTGAAAACAGCGAAAAAGGTGAAGAATTCATTGTACACGTGGGAAGAAAAAAAAAGTCATCATTGCAAAATCTTCATTGCGATGGTCTGGTTCTTTGATTCTTTCCATCTTTTACAGGATCACGGCAACCTGGTCACTTGATCATTGTTTCACCTGACTGGGTTTTATTATTTTTAATAGGGTGATAAAACTATGACGTCACTTCGCCTTATCAACGCTATCTCACAGGTTCTAAAAACTTGATGCTTTGTGATCCCTTAACAGCAATATTGCTTCAAGAGTATTTTAAAGCTTTAGCGACTTACAACAGTTTTTTTTTTGTCTGTGGGCTTTATGTGTTGCTATTTTTTTAAGTCACTTCTTCAGCGGCGAGTCAGATTTGATAAAGTCTGATTTCTACTTTTCTCAGACTGTTTGGGTCAGAAAGATCACACTTTGTCAGGAAAGTCTGTACCTCTGGAAGACTGAGTCATTGTCTTGCAACTCTTTCACGAAGAGAGAGAGAGCAATATTGATTAGATACGTCTGAGCATGAAGGATATCGTGCCAAGCGGGTCAGGGTTGAATGAATAAGGCCTCAAATTTATCGACCAACAGTGAATGAGGGATGTTGAAATTCTAGGGTGATAGACTCTCTATATCGTTCTTGATTTCGCTATTTCATTGAATTGGGTGCAAGAGTCGTTCATCTCACGAATTCCATAATTTTCGAAACTTTGGCAGGATGGTGGTGATTTTGCTGTGGTTTGCGGGCAGAATACTTGTTCTAACGAGACTTATAAATCTAAACTCATTTCATTCGCTAATTATTGAAACATCTTGAACGCAACTTTTTCAAATAAGTCTTTTTGTTTTTTTTTTCAGGAATAAACTCTGTTCATTTATTTAAAAAAAAACATAATTAATATTCCTTAAATATAATTTGCTTGTTTTGAGGGATTAAAAAAACTTGTTTCAATATGCCATTGTCATATGCCAGTTCGGTACGGCTTGAATGTTTTATATTTAAAGTGTTAAGAGCTTTTCATCTCAGAGAGTCCATAGCTGATGATCATAAATGTATATAACTCAACAGATAGTAAACAAGTTTCAGAACATAATTTTGTCTATCAAAGATAAAAAAGGAAAGGTAATAAATTTACCTTAAACTAGGGCAAGCTCCTTTCTACTCATCATCCTTTTTATTGTGTAAGTAGATAATTTCGCTTGTGCACATCCAAACCCATGATAAAAGAAGACTTTACAGAGGATAGTTTACTACTTATTTATTTAGCTTGAGTTTCTCAGGTCCTTACAGGAAGAAATATAGTGGCGACTGATGCAATGTTGGTATATACTCGTGACAACCCAACATGAGAAAGATCAATGCGTGTGTAGGCTCCTCAGAACGTTATTTCCTCTGATTTTATTCTCTAGCACTTTAATTTTTTTAACATTGAAGGGAACTTTCATTATTAGCCTTGGTTAAAAAAAATAAACATTGCTATTAAAATAAGTAAATCGACTTAAACCATCATCGCAATCTTAAACGCTAAAGATCGTCAGAAAGAGAAAAAAAAAACATAGAATGAAGAAGACAGTAACAAGTCACAATTCGACAACAGACAGGTAAGGAAGTATACGTGCAGGTCCTTTCAAACAGACCAACCTGGAGGTGGAGAATATTCTCAGCCCTCCTGGTCCCTGTCTACAGTACCAAGGTGTGGACGCTCGGTTTATTTGTTTCTGTAGGGATGCGAGACCGCTCGGTATGCGCTAATGATGCATTTTACACGAAGGGAAGACTGCGGGTGAGCATGCCAAAAAACGCTCTGCTCCATCACTAGGATTAGGATGACTAGGTTCTAACATTGTACAGAGAGTGTTTGCGCGGTTTTTTATGATTATTTTTATATTTTTATTATTATTTTTTTTTCAAACCAAGCATGCCGTATCGTGTTGCTAAGTTCTTTCTTTCAGTAAGACAATTCTGATCGTAATCAAAATAATGATGCATTAAGAGGTTTTACTAGGGTATGGCAGAGATTTGATGTGAGCCTCGCTTTCATTTGTATGTCGTCACACATCGTTCTAAATGGTGTTATTTCAGTCTTACTCTATCCGTCAGCTTCATATCAGGTGTAAGCTTGGCGTGCTGTAATATAAATAAAGACATTTATTTTTTTTTTGGTGCTTAAGACTTTGACCTACCGGCCACCTCCAATATTACTTAGAGGATCTTTAAAACTGTGTCACTACCCTCGTAATTACATCTTCGGAGCGATTTGTGTGCGGTATTTTGTTTCTTTCGTTTGCCACACCTGTAAAACAAAAATATCTAGGTGTACTCATTCTTCAAAACAGTAAAACATATATTTACCTTTTTCTCTCTGACGTCGAGCCTTTGCTCTTTATTATTGTTTCTTTAAGGATTTATGACTTTTCGGTATGTGCTAATGATGCGTTTTATTGGAGGGAACAAAGAACAGCCAGCAAAGTTCATAGGATTCACTTAGTTTGAAGCTTGCTGAGCAAGCGCTTTGCCCCTCCCCCAACATTCATTCTAGCGGAAATGGTATTGTTTGTTATTTGCGTGTTCTTTTTTTTTTTTTTTTTTAAAAAGGTTCATAAGCATTGCACGCACTGTTCAAATTTGTTGGATTACTGAATAAGGCTTTTTAACACATACTCTTAGATACTTAGGAATAGGTCTTCATTGACCATCACAACCGAATGTAACTAAGTGTGTCTGTTTGAATGGGGTATTTCAATGTAAAAGCAATAATGAATGTAAGGAGAATGACTATAAATATAGTTATATTGAGTAAGAACCTCGACACTGTTTTATACCTTTTAAGCTTAGAGGGATTTTACAAAGCGACAAACTAATTCCAATAGAGCACTAAAAATAGCTACATCCTTCAGATCAGAGTTAAAGTATAATTTTTTTTTTTTTATTTTTGGGAGGGGGAGCCTAAGAAATAACTGCATTCACAAAAGAGGGTAAAAATTATTCCCCACAAAAATGTTCTGTGTCAAAAATGTGCATATAAATGTCTTTTCAATCCCTGAAGTTGATGAATCGACGCGAGTTTGGAGTTGAATAGTAAAAAAATCATTCACATCTGAATTTCAGTGTGTCTAAGATAGTGCAGAAAGAACAAATAAAAAACAAATCAAATATGTTTATGAATCTTACTAGTTTCGAGCGCAAAATGTTATGCTCTTATTGACCTCGTTAGAAAAAAAAAAGGAAATTTATTCAAATGGGGTTCGAACCCTCGACTTACAGATGCTTCGGTGCCAATTGTTTCCCACAAGTTATAATGAGTTTTTGTAGATCGTAGCTCGAGTGGATCCAGTTGGATGGAAGCAATTATAGTTCATGCAAGCCATTTAAACAAAATTTATGGTCGTTGCGATATTACGCCAAGTGAAGGTTATCGAACGAATTTTTAATACTTTTACTAATCGAGGTCTCTTGTGCGAAGAAGCATTTAACCTTTATGTCACAGATGGACCGGTCATACAGAACTCTTTGTCATCATTACAGTAGTTGGAGAACATGCAGCATGGTAACTGGGACTTTGTATTCATTTCACTCAAAGTCCTCTTCATTAGCCGCCAATCTTTCTCTCTCTCTCTCTCTCTCTCTCTCTCTCTCTCTCTCTCTCTCTCTCTCTCTCTCTCTCTCTCTCTCTCTCTCTCTCTCTCTCTCTCTCTCTCTCTCTTCTCTCTCTCTCTGTGTCTGTATGTATGTCTGAATCTCTCTCTCTCTCTCTCTCTCTCTCTCTCTCTCTCTCTCTCTCTCTCTCTCTCTCTCTCTCTCTCTCTCTGTATGTATGTCTGAATCTCTCTTTCAGTCTCACTTTCTCTCTATCTATCTATCTATCTATTTATCTATATCTATCTACCTATCTATCTATTTCTCTCAGATTATCTGCCTGTCTATTTGTTTGTCTGTCTGTCTATCTGTCGGTCTGTCTGTAAGTCTGTCTGAATGTCTCTCTCTCTCTCTCTCTCTCTCTCTCTCTCTCTCTCTCTCTCTCTCTCTCTCTCTCTCTCTCTCTCTCTCTCGCTATGGATTTCATATTTATATCATTTTAGTAGCCATCGAACCGACAAATTGCGAAACATGATGCTTGATAAGATGATTGATTACATATCATTTTACAGATGCTTTTTATTTGCTTCCTAAAGGTTTAAGGATTTCAAGGTCTAATGATATTGTAAGCACATATTTTTGAAAAGGTGAATACAATAGAATGAGAAAATGCTGAAATAGATGTGCGATTTATCATTACGCACATGTTCCTATAATTATAATCCTTTTCCGCTTTTATTCTCAATGTTAATGTTGCAAGTAAATGAGTTTTGCAAATGAGACAATCGCTTTTCACTAATAACTACAATAAGATAAAATAATTGGTTAACTTCGAGAAGAATTGTCCGTAGAAATGTTATATTAGATACTAAATATCCGTAAATGAATTAGTGATTAAAGTGTCAAAGTTTTTTAAAGCCTTGTACTTTTAACAGCCAATGGTCTATTAGGACATATTGATATCATGGAAAGTTCAGCTTCAAAGGTCAATGTTGAGTTAAGCCATTTTAAATACATGGAAAGTTAAGCTTTAACAGCCAATGATGTGTTAGGACATATTGATATCATGGAAAGTTAAGCTTCAAAGGTCAATGTTTAGTTAAGCCATTTTAAATACCTGGAAAGTGAAGCTTCAACAGCCAATTATGTGTTAGGACATATTGATATCATGGAAAGTTAAGCTTCATGCTTGTTATATTTTGTACTTGATCTAAATGACAACATTATTTTAAGACATTTGTTGAAAGATGCTCCTTTAAATCATTGATTAAGAAACTTTAAAAGCAAGTGATGTATGAGAGTTAAGACAGAGACAGGACGTCCTATGGCCACCCATTGAAATTATCTCAAGAACATGGGAGAGAATATCAGTTTTTCGATAAAGCCCATTTAGATAGAAGTGAACTCAAGCCTACTTTGATGAACAAGAAAGCCCCCGTCATGCAAGATAGAGTTTAAAAGAACTAATGATATAATAAAAAAATATATTGTTCTTATCTTTTTCGATAAAGCGCGTCTAGAACGAGTGAATTCAGGCATATCTTGATCATTAAGTTAACCCCCGTCATGCAAGATGGAGTTGAAAATAACCAATGATATCACGGTGTCGGAACCTACGACAAAATTATTTTCGCATAACTCCAGCGAGGGGTTCCTTTCAACCTCTCCCCTAGAAAGAAAACGAAGATAGGTTCAAGGGGGAAAAAAGAAAAGAAAAGAGAGAGAGAGAGAGAGAGAGAGAGAGAGAGAGAGAGAGAGAGAGAGAGAGATGTAGGTTAAGAGGAGTAAGAGCAAGGTAAGGAAAGGCTTTCAACTCACCCCAGATCCCTCTCGGAGGTTTCTCTCATTGCTCCCCGCTGTTAGTGCCCCACATTAATTTAGAGCAGCTTACCAGAAACTGGCAACGCCATCCGGCTGTTGGTGCTTCACATTAATTTAGCGAGAAAAAAGTGGAAGGGGGAGGGGGGGGAAGGAAAGAAGAAAAACTGGCATCGTAATTAAAGCAAATTATCTTCGTGACTGAATTTTTCACCCCCTCGCTGTTCTGAGATGAGAAACGTGATCTTGTTTTTCACCTGGCTATACTCTTTCTCTATCCGTCCTTGCATTGTAGAGCTAGAAAAAAAATGTTTTAACAGTTTCCTATTACATTTTGTTTTTCTTTCTTTTATTTTTCGCTTTTTACGGAAGACTTTCAATAAATTCTTCTACTTCATCGCAATCCACCCTTGTCTTTGTTTTCAGTAATTATGTATTTGCGGTATAACATTCTTTCGTTTATCGGCCTAGAACTTGCTCGGGGTAATTACAGAGGAAGTTTGTGACATTCATCTTCAAATTTTTTTCCCTATAACTTCCATCTCGTACAAACAAAACACGAGGATTACTTATGCCTTTTTTTTTTTTTTAATTCTTGGCACTGAAATCGTGTTCACACAATATTCTCTCTTTACATGATTCTTTCAGACTGGGTTCGTTTTCGCATAATTATAAGACCAAAATTGGCCCAAGGGACGTTCAACTTACTGGATGATATACTGGAAAATATCAAGACAAGGTTTTATTAAATTTAAAAAGTGAATAAACCTAGGGTTAAGGCCAATATAGAATTGTGCGTTCTAATTTACGGACACCGCTTTTTCTTCTTTCCCATTAATTTCCCTCTTTCGTTGATTAACTTCAGGTTTTTGGTTTATTTTGTTGCTGTTGTTTTTTTCTTTTCTTGATTTTTCATTGTCAATTACTGAATTTCGATCGCATCTCTGAATCCAACAAACACACTTGTTACGTTGATGAACCTCTTAAATATCCCAGTTTTTTTTTTTTTATCTTTGTTTTCCCCATACCAAACACACCCACACACCCACTCACACATCTCCACTCTATCTCTCTATGTCTCTGTGTGTGTGTGTGTCTCTCTCTCTCTTTCTCTCTCTCTCTCGCTCTCTATTTCTCTCTCTTTTTCTCTTTCTCCCCAATTTTCTATTCATTCTCTATCTCTATCTCTCCCTCTTTTTTTCTCTTTTCTCTTCATTTCTCTTTCATCTTCATCTCTCTCTTTTCCCTCAGATGCTAAGAAATCTGTCTTGTTTCCTTCACATTCATTTTATTGATGTCTTCATATCTTCGCAATCCGCAAAAGAAATACGATTTAATCTGTCATACAAGGCCTACGTGCTTTTAATAATTACTCCACTTTCGTTCTTTAAGTGCTTTCCACCTTAATAATTTTTTTACAACAGCAGCCATTGCTGTAAAGCTTACAAATTTTGTAGAGAACGCACAAATGTCTGGATGTATAATCATTCTTCTTCTTCTTCTTCTTCTTCTTCTTCTTCTTCTTCTTCTTCTTCTTCTTCTTCTTCTTCTTCTTCTTCTTCTTCTTCTTCTTCTTCTTCTTCTTCTTCTTCTTCTTCTTCTTCTTCTTCTTCTTCTTCTTCTTCTTCTTCTTCTTCTTCTTCTTCTTCTTCTTCTTCTTCTTCTTCTTCTTCTTCTTCTTCTTCTTCTTCTTCTTCTTCTTCTTCTTCTTCTTCTTCTTCTTCTTCTTCTTCTTCTTCTTCTTCTTCTTCTTCTTCTTCTTCTTCTTCTTCTTCTTCTTCTTCTTCTTCTTCTTCTTCTTCTTCTTCTTCTTCTTCTTCTTCTTCTTCTTCTTCTTCTTCTTCTTCTTCTTCTTCTTCTTCTTCTTCTTCTTCTTCTTCTTCTTCTTCTTCTTCTTCTTCTTCTTCTTCTTCTTCTTCTTCTTCTTCTTCTTCTTCTTCTTCTTCTTCTTCTTCTTCTTCTTCTTCTTCTTCTTCTTCTTCTTCTTCTTCTTCTTCTTCTTCTTCTTCTTCTTCTTCTTCTTCTTCTTCTTCTTCTTCTTCTTCTTCTTCTTCTTCTTCTTCTTCTTCTTCTTCTTCTTCTTCTTCTTCTTCTTCTTCTTCTTCTTCTTCTTCTTCTTCTTCTTCTTCTTCTTCTTCTTCTTCTTCTTCTTCTTCTTCTTCTTCTTCTTCTTCTTCTTCTTCTTCTTCTTCTTCTTCTTCTTCTTCTTCTTCTTCTTCTTCTTCTTCTTCTTCTTCTTCTTCTTCTTCTTCTTCTTCTTCTTCTTCTTCTTCTTCTTCTTCTTCTTCTTCTTCTTGTTCTTCTTCTTCTTCTTCTTCTTCTTCTTCTTCTTCTTCTTCTTCTTCTTCTTCTTCTTCTTCTTCTTCTTCTTCTTCTTCTTCTTCTTCTTCTTCTTCTTCTTCTTCTTCTTCTTCTTCTGCGTTCAATCTTTTTTGACTGTGCTAAATCGATAGTCCGATCAGGTCAACGAAATTGGTCGTTTTCAGTAGATCGTGGATGTTCATTGATTTCCTTTCACTATTTTGCTTCATTTATATTCATAACCAGGATTTCCAACTTTAAGATCGTCTTGCCCTCCCATCTCCTTATAAGACTCTACAATTATTTCTTTAAGACGACCATTCTGATGAACTATAGAGATTCGTGTACTTTTATTAAATTTATGATAATTTTTTTTCCTTACGAAGAGGTTGTGACGCATCACGTAATTTACATTAAGGACAAGAAACAAACAAAGAATTCAACCATTTCAGCTTTTATTATCTGCCGGCGATGATTTATGTGGACATCTGTTGATGTGTTATGGAAGTAATTCAGAGAGATGCAAGATAGATTTAGTTCAGCTTGGAGATTTATTAACACTATTAATCTCATCGTGCACAACTTTTGTGTATGCTCGTAAAGCTTAACTTGAATCCAGTCTCAGTTTTAGATCTATGTTCAACTGTGCAGAATGTACGGTTTTCAAAATTTAAAAAGAATCGATATCAGATAAGCATCCGATCCAACTTCATCAATAGACAGTATAATATAATAATAATAATAATAATAATAATAATAATAATAATAATAATAATAATAATAATAATAATAATAATAATAATAATAATGATACTACTACTACTACTACTACTACTACTACTACTACTACTAATAATAATAATAATAATAATAATAATAATAATAATAATAATAATAATAATAATAATAATAATAATAATAATAATAATAATAATAATGATAATAATGATAATAATAATAATAATAATAATAATAATAATAATAATAATAATAATAATAATAATAATAATAATAATAATAATAATAACAATAATAATCATCACCGTTTCACGTTATTGTCAAATCAGATCAAATTTCACCAAATTATCACCGCAGCTAAGAATTACCTTTAAATGTCTGTCGTAATGTTTCGTGTCAAGCATGACGTGTGAAAACAGACAGAAAAGACCGGCGCTTTCTGCTCATACTAGATGCACTCAGAGCTGTTTGGTGATTTTCTTTCCCCAAGAAACAAAGTCATTGTTGGATGCACGCAACATAGGCTTTTGAGTGATTTATGGTCTCACTGTGTTCGAGTCAGAAGGAAAGTCAGCGGTGGTGATGTTTAAATTATATATTTTCCTTGTGTTTCGCGCTCCGGTTTTAATCAGAAACAGCTTTGATGTCCCTGGCAGGTGACAATGAGTCTCTCTCCCTCTATTTCTCTTTCTCTCTCTCCCTCTTTCGCTCTTTCCCTCTATCTTTCTCTCCATCTATCTATTTATCTCTCTGTATGGGTATGTAGGTTATATCAAACACTCCACAATTTCTCCTTCTTTCCTAGTTAACCTCTCAGTCTCTTTCCTATATCCCTCTTTCTCTCTCTCTCTCTCTCTCTCTCTCTCTCTCTCTCTCTCTCTCTCTCTCTCTGTCTCTCTCTCTTTCTCTCTCTCTTTCTTTCTTTCTCAAACTCCCTTTTTTTGCCCCCCTATCTCTTTCTTCATTTACTTATGCATCTATCCATTTCTCTATTTACTTGCTCATACATATATCTATCAGTATATCTATTATCTTAACTATTTTTTTCCATGTAGTCATCTATATTTCAGCTTTATTTTCTGCACCAGGGTAACGGGCAGCCAAGCTTCCAGGTAACAAAAGAAGCCACGGTCCCCTTCCAAGCGTGTGGGTTGGTTGTGCATCTCCTCACCCGACTGTTTGTTTGGTCTTGCCAAGTCAGTGATAGACGACGGCACCAGGGATTGATGGATGAGAAGAACTTCGGCAGACAAAGAGTAAAAACATGCAAGAAAGTCGTAAGTACAGGAGACCGGCACCTTACGAGGTGTAAATAGGGAGCAATCTCAGTTGCACGCTCCGTACAAATGGGAGTCCAGAGATAAGACAAGCGCTAGATTTCTTTGTTTTTTAATTAAGGGTTGGGGTACTGGTGAAATGATATAGAAACAAAGGCGTTGGAGGAGCTTCTGAAATATAAATAAGGCTTGTATTCTTGACTTCCAGTGGAAGAGGTTACTAATCTATAATAAAAATGAGGAAATGAAACTGGAGAGAGAGAGAGAGAGAGAGAGAGAGAAAGGGGGGGGGGGGGAATGGAGAAAGAAATAGAAAGGGACAGTACAGAGACATGAAGAAAGAGAGACAGAAACAGTAACAGAAACAGGCAAACACTGTTAGAGACTAAACATTACAGACATGCAGCTTATAGACCGAGTGTATTAGAGAAACCAATAATACACAACTGCGCAATTTGAAATCAACGTGATTAACAGATCTACACATTCCAAGAAGGGAAGGGCAAGATTACAGAAGATTTGAAGACGAAACTACAAGATTTTGTGTGCACTTAGGCCCTTAACGATGTTGAGGTTTTATGAAAGATGTTCTGTTTTTATCTCATCAAACTTTGCACCTGTGGGGGTAATGAAACATTGGGAAACCTCTCTTGTTTAAACAATCTAAAAGTTTATTTTAAAAGCAGTCTTCACGCGGCTTTGCGCGTGTGCTGTTGCTGCTTTCTGTTGTTGCTTTTGTTGTTGTTGTTGTTGTTGTTCATTGGTTTTACTAAGTTTCTAATCTGCAATATATTGAACTATAGTTTAATCGAAATCTATGATGATGCAGCGAATAAAGAGATAGAGAGATAGAAAAATATAAATAGAGAGAGAGAGCGAAGGACAAAGAGATACACACAGACACACAGAGATTGGAAATGACAGAGATGGAGGCAGTGAAAGACACATGTGAAGAGAAAAATAATGAGATTTCGCAGTTTATCAAGCTCACCGCAGGCCACTATCATGATGAACCGAGATATTTATAGCAGCTCAGAGAGTAAAAAAGCTGCACTCTTTTATTACAAGGAAAAAGCTTCGTTGATTGTATCGGACTTTTTTCACGTACTTGCTACAATGGCTCTTTTTCATTACATGATAACAGCCTTTTTTAGAGCTGTGTTTAACAAAACGACGGTGAACTGAAATAATTGTTGTTCTGTTTGTACCTTCACTTGCACCATGTATAGACAGATAAATTTTTCGTCATTATAATATCAATAGCGACTACGATAATATTTATTGACTCCAGTCAGTGAAGGTTCAGTTTTGTTAGCTTAGGTGAATTCCAAACACAGAGCAAGGAAGCTCTCGCGAGTCATCGGTATCGGATGTTCAGCGCTCTGCTCACTGAACTCTCTGACGAACAATCTAAAACTGCAGAGACTGAAAATTTCACCGACGAATTGGGTTCTGAACTAGTTAAAACGATCGCTGCATGCCTCGAAAAGACCGTTCTAGTCCTCAGCCACCACCGCTCTTTTTTTTTTTTCAAGATGAAAATGGAAAAGAAAAGTAAGATTCAAAAAAATAAAATTATCAAAGAGCTGTTTTTAAATATGATGCAACTAGGAGGTCACATCTACACATGCAAAGAAAAGTGCACCATGGAGAGAAAGACTGAAGTAACTAATCGAATCGGGGTTTTTTTCGCAATCGCGTGGATTCGATTCAGGCGGTTGTTGATTGTAACCATGCTTTGTTTAACTTAACCCGAATCTTTTGTAGAATCTGCGGGTAATACCTTTGTTGCTGACCCGAGGGAATTAAAACAATATTGGATGCAGAGGAAAGATGGTGGAGGAGATAAATAAAGTGTTGGTGCAGGTATGGCAATGTTGAGATATCCCTGAGCAGCTTTCTCGCTAATGTAGTTTGGCATTCAAAACAAGCAGGGACGTGTTCTGATGAAACGAGAGTGATTAGATTAGAGAATACTCGTTCCAAAAGCGGCTGTAAAGCTAAGAGCATGTGTGGAAACATAAGTGGGGAACAATGAAGATCAAAAAAGAGGAAAAGGGAAACGAATGATGTAGAGACAAACAGGCAGACAGACAAAGACAAGCAGGAATGCCCAATGAAACGAGGTACAAAAAAGGCTCAACAGAAAGAAGGGACGATAAAGATATGTAAATCACTCAGAATTACTGCAAACTGTAAGACCTTAGAAATAATCAAATAAACAACTCAAACAGCTAATGTACACTGAACAACGTGCCTCCCTCGATGAGAGAGGAATGAAAGAGACAAACATACAGAAGTCTTTTCTTTCACACCCATTAGAGCATCGGGTGTAACTCATGAAAATTAATATAGAAACAAAGACCAAGGTAGGTGAAAAGGTAGAAATCAAATAGATTTTTTTTTTTTCCTTTTGGACGGGGTTGGGGATGCGGCTTGAGGTTTTGATTGCTTGATTGTAGTCGTAAGGTAGAGATTTAGGCATATGCCAAATAACAGAACACAATATGCGTTTGTTTTTCAGCGACGGCGATATTGACTTATCCGTTGTTTTTTTTGCTATCTTGGTCAATATTAGCTGCTGGGTGTCAGAATTTGAGAGAAATAGAGAAAGGAGTTGTGAGACAGATTAGCACACTGTAAAATGATACGGTGATTTGCTGTCTCTTCACTGTGTCAAGACACTACGATGCTATTGAGGTAGCTGAAGAATAAATAAGTATAACTCCTTTTTTTCCAGATTGTGAAGGAAGTAAAGTAAGAAAGAAAGAGAGCGAGTAAGAAAGATAGAGAGAGATGGAGAGAGGCAGACAGAAATATAGAGAGAAAGAGAGAGAGGCAGACAGAAAAACAGAGAAAAAGGGAGAGAGGCAGACAGAAAGATAGAGAGAAAAGGAGAGAGGCAGACAGAAAGATAGAGAGAAACAGAGAGGTAGCAAGAAAGATAGAGAGAAAGGGAGAGAAGCAGACAGAAAGCTAGAGAGAGAGGGAGAGAGGCAGACAGAAAGAATAGAGATTGCCCTTCTAACACAGTCCAAAAGTTGAGTGTTCAAAACTAATTGATTGCTCAGCAAGTTTTGTATAAAACGTGATAAGTGAGAGAAAGCGGCTTAAGTTAACCTTAGTCGTTAATTATAGTCTTACCATTGTCCTGAGGTTTGGAATGACATGAAATGTTTCGTCACTTTACGTTTACGGCCAAATTTTGTATATTTCAAGCCATAGATTAATTTTTTGTTGTTGATTTATTTAGGTTAATAAGCAGAAAACAACAAAGGATCGAGAACTTTTTTTTTTCTCATTGCAAGTTTTTGGAATTTTTGAATCCCCCAAATCGTCAAACTTCTTTATTATCATTATTTGCGATATTTCCTTCTTTAAAGCGAAAAAAATATCATCACCACCGCCATCATTGTTTCCTTTTCTGTATCTCAGAAACACCATTCATAGTTTTATAGGTAGAAGTCGCCCTTCTTCTCTTTATGTGCCCATTGCCCAATGCCTATCATCTTTACCCTCCTCTTTCTGAACATTGCCGTGATCGTCGAAGTCGTCATCATCATCCTCATTACTATAATCATCGGCATCATCATCATCATTATTATCAATTTCATCACCATATCATAATCATGATCATCATCATCATCATCATTACTATCATCCTTTTCATTATCATATCATAATCATAACTGTCATCATCATCATCATCATCATCAACTTCATCATCATATCATAAATCATCATCATCATCATCATCATCATCATCATCATCATTTTCATTATCATATCATAATTATAATTGTCATCATAATTATTATCATTTTCATTATCATATCATAAATCATCATCGTCATTATAATCATCGTCGTACTCATCATCGGCGCAATATCATCCTCGTCTCCCAAGTCTTTCATCTGTTCACACTTTTTTCCAACTTTTCCTTTTCGCCCTTCACGCCCCTCTTTTCTCGAACACTTTGAATCACTGAACATGTTGGTACCCCCGATTATAATGGGCGGTTAGAGTAGTTATCAATTAAGGCCTGCGTGAGTGGGATGAACCGTCGGGGTAGGTTGGCAAAGAATCTGTGTCTGTGTGTACGTTTAATGATTGATGAAGGAGATGAGACACTTCCACTTAAACTAAGGGCTAGGCTGCAAGCATTTCTCTGTATCAGGCCTCAAATTGAGCTCTAGCTCTCTTGGTATAGGATTAGATCTAGGTCCTAGACCTAGCAACAACGATGGATGTGTAGAAATGTATGAATGAAAATTCGATTTTATCACGAAAAAAAAAATTAAACAAATAAATAAAAAAAAATTCTGTCGATAATACCTTAAAGATAATACCTTGAGAGCTATGTCGAATAATGAAAAATTTTAATCGGTGAAATATCCCCCCCCCCCCCCAAATGAAAAAAAAAGTGAAAAGATAATAGGATAAAGCATACGTTAAGAAGGCAAACTGATTTAAAAGCAGAGGAAGAAAGTGTTTCTATCTTAGTGAGCAAAATCAAGCTATATAAAGATAAGACGTACAAAAATATATTTCAGACTCAAAAATGTGGAAGTAAATTTTGAAGATAAGGTGCAGCCATGATCTTTTAAATAATCATTATGATAAAGGTCAATGAAATTAACAATTATTTTGCCTGAAGCATTAAATTCACCTGGACTTAAAATTTTTGAAATTTCGTTCTTTAGGCGTTAGTCGTGGAAGTCATTTGATAACCTGTTTACATTATTTTCAAATGTGAAATCAAGTTGAAAGAAAACTTCTTAGATCTTAGTGTAAGAGGGATCAAATTTTCAAAAACACTTTAATTCCATCTGAACTGAAAAAGTTTTGAAATTCCGTTTTTAGACCGCAGACTTGGAAATAATCTGAAAACCTGTTCACTGAATTTTTTCATGTCAAATCAAGTTGAAAGAAAAGATCTTAGGGTAACAGGGATCATATTTTTGAAAATTCATAAAATAGCACCACAGTTATTTGTTTTGAATAATGCGCAGCTATACAGTTGGGGAAAATCAAAACAAAAGAAAAAAAAAGAAAGAAAGAAAGGTTACTGACGCCTCTCTTTATCTGAGACAAAATAAATCAACACAAGAAAAACTTTAATAAATCGGCTTTTTTTAATCTTCATTTGTTGTTACAGTTGAGCTGAGATCAGAAGAAAAAATAAAAGCTGAAAGTTTCAAAACTGAATAGAAATATTTTTAGAAATTGTAACGCTATATATCCTCTTGAAAAGCAGTTGTCCAAAGATATACAATTGCACCTATCCCTTCCTTTTCTTTACATAACATATTACGAAAGACGTTGCGTTTATGAGAATTTGTCATGTCATAATATAGGCATTCTCCACATATCCCTACCTTCAGCTCGTGGTCATAGTAATAAAGTAATATATTTACGTGCCACCTGAATTGGGTTCGACGGCAGGAAAGAATCTCCTGGGCCATTTTTGCGGGCCTTAGCGGACTAATAGCCTTGGCTAATAGGAGTTACTTGGGCTGCGAAAGTAGTCATGGTGTGGTGTGAGAACCGTTGATTGATTCTAGCGGTGTATGGAAGAGAGAGAGAGAGAGAGAGAGAGAGAGAGAGAGAGAGAGAGAGAGAGAGAGAGAGAGAGAGGTTATTTGAAGTATGGTATCTGAAGACCAAACAGTAAGACAAGTGGTGCGGTATCTTATTAAATAAAACCTGTAAATTATTATTGTTTTGTGGACGAAGAAAAGCAGTGGCGGAATTTAGATTACTAGGATGAGGGTGACGTGGATGAAGAGGAAGAACAAGAACAAGAGCAAGAAGAAGAAGAAGAAGAAGAAGAAGAAGAAGAAGAAGAAGAAGAAGAAAAAGAACAACAACAACAACAACAACAAGAGAGAGAACAGAACGAGAGATACATTCGAAGAAAGAGAGAGACTGAGAAAGAATGAAGAGAGAAATAGCGAGAGAGAGAAATTTTAAACTTTAAACAAATGAAGATTGCACAGAATGTGATGAAATGAAAGGCTGGCACTGCACGGACAGGAAAGAGGAGAAACATAATCTTTAATCACGCAAGAAAAAACAACCTAAGAAATAAAAGGGCATTGCATTTTAATTGATAGAATTTTTTTATTTTCAACGAAGATTTCATCATGTATTTAAATCAGTGTTTTGAAAATTGCGTCCTCGGTAATTAACTGTTAAAAGTTTTCATGTATAACCAAAGCTTGAGGGGAGGATGGAAAGCAAATATCGAATTTTCCACGACGTAAAGTCCGGTGAGCAGGCATGGCAACTCATTGATCATTAACTTTAATTAATAAGGATAGCGCTCCGTGTGAGGTCACGTGATCTCTAGAGAAGGACGAGCTAGAGAGAGATCTGAATGAAGGAGAGGCGCAGTTTATTCATCATTGCTGAGAGGTGCGGGAAGACTGCAGAAATGTGCAGGGCACCTGGCAATGCGTGTAGAATCAGATGCAATTATGCGGTTGGGTTGACCGTTGCACGGGAGGCAGGTTGTGGCTAGCGAAGAGCAAGAAAGCTGTACTGTCTCGACTCGGTCAGTCTAGAACTGAACTGTTAAGTGATGTGAATCGGCCTTTGGCTTCTCGGTAGTTGGGCAATTGTGAAAGAATCTTAAATAAACTAAATGGCTTTTCACATAATCACCTTCGGTATTTGTCTTTTTTTTTTTTTTTTTTACTTAAATAAAATTACATTTGGTTTTTCTGTCTGAAATAGGCAATCCATCTGTCAAGATGTGACCCGAAACTCATTCCACAAATATTCTCGTACACGCTCCTATCGAAGGCGGCTGGTTGTCAGTTGCTTTTCAACCCAGTTTCCCAGAAATTCTGCAGTCGCTAACAGCCGATGTGGCTTTCTCTGGAGTTCCACTATGGAACCATCTCAGTTGAACGACATGAGAAGAGGGGCGTTCAAAGAGTTGCAGTTGTGACTGGAGCAGCCCTGATAGATGGAGCAAGGAGTTTATGACACTCTGCCACATGTACTCATATATCACAGAAAGAAATGGTTACGTTAAGGTGGCTCCGTGAAGCAGTGGCTGCATTGCATTATAAAAAATAAAAAAATAAGAATTATTTGAGTTCACAGTACTCAACGATGATAAAATTTTGAAGAATTATTGAAAATTACAAATCCCTTCTTGAATGTCCATTACTCAAAAAAAGAAAATAACTACATTTATGTAAGGTTAAAAAGCAGCTGCAAAAACGAAGCGAATTGCATGACATTAGAAAAGCAAAGATTTTCTTAGGGAAGCTTAAATAAGAAACAAAATATTGAGAATGCAATTAATCTTCCAAGTTAATAAACATGTTGGAAGAGCTTGATTACTCGATTCTGACGTCATTTCATTTGAAGGAAAGTCTTTCTGAAATATTTTTTAAAGGAAATTCAATGTAGGCTTGGGTGGAACCACGCAAATCTTCATCTCACCATTTTTTCGAACTCACAGCAGACTCCGTTGCCTTCTTTCTTCTTCATGCGTGTCGGGAATTTCAGTTTTTACTGATGTTTTAAGTGTAAAAAAAAACCCACACATTTATGTAGCACCGGTAGTTGCTGTTTCCTATTTAGCTTTTCAAACAGATAACAAACTTGAACTCTTTACTTTTTTTTTTCAAAACCTTAAGCTGCTGAGTTCAGTCTCAAAGCGTGTGAGTCGAAAAGCAAACGAGTGAGAGGGCTTAAAACCTGACGTTCGACGCCAAAGCAAAGCACTATGTGTTGGCTCCTATCTCTGCTAGGTGTTAGATGTAGAGAATGTTTATGAGATAGCGAGAGATGAGGAGACTTTACAGACAGATGGGAAATAGAGAGAGAAGAAGGGAAATGATAGGGAGAGAGTCTGTGAAAGGACCGGCAAGATGTAAAGAAAGAGTCAGAGATAAGTAGGATGTAAACCGCTGGAAACACATCGCGCCACGCGAAGGATAGATAAAGGGCTGGAAAGAGTAAGACAGTGAGACGGAGAGAGTGGGTTAGATTAGGAGAGAGAGAGAGAGAGAGAGAGAGAGAGAGAGAGAGAGAGAGAGTGAGATACAATTGAGGAGGAAGTTAGATTTTCCGATTTTTCTTAGCTTTTATTTTTTTTTCCACATTTCTTTTAAATATTATTGAGGTGTATGCTATAATTTCTCCTATTAAAGTGGAGTAACACAACATGTGGTTCTTTTTAAATTCCACAGATGCCGTGGTAGATATGCAAAGAAAGTAAAATTAAAGAGGAAACGAATATTTCCAAAATAAGTACTGTTTATCTGTGCACATTTCTTTCCTCGTTGCTTACTTGCGGTTGATTTTTCACTTTAGAATGATACATAATTATGTATTGAAAAACTTTCTCATAAACGCACACATATTCACACACACTATCTGCTTTTCTCTCCATATCTCTCTCACTCTCTTTTGATCTTTCTTTCTTCTCAACCTTTTTTTTTTTTCACTGATTTACTTCTAATTCATGCCGATACAATTTTCATCCGGAAATTTAAAAAAAAAATGAAAATGTGGAAGTGATTTGTGAAAAAGATATTCGTTTCAAAAAATGTGAAGGGAAAAAACAAACTTTACTTTGCAGCATTGTCTTTTCATGTATCATCAACTTGAAAGTTAATATATATACATGTATACTTAGTATAGAATTTGGATTTCTTGCATGGCCTATAATTACACCCCGAAAAATCAATCTTTTCCTTGTTAAAAACACGGCAAGTGGGGCGGGATAGAGTTAAAAATTTTTTCGGATAATAAACAACACATTAAAAAGGTGGAAACAAAGCTGCCTATGGACATTAAAGAAGAAATGAAAAAAAAAATGCGTACTCTATTGTGACAATTTTATTTTTTGTTAATCGGGCTTTTTAAAAAATGACAACAAAATCTAAATCTATGACACTAACACAGAAGTAGCGTTGAAAGACATAAATTGACAGTTTAAGACGTCTTTGAAGTGATTATAGTCTGAGAGGGGATTACCTTGGAAAGGTCTTCGTGACACAACTACACGCTTTAAAAAACTCCAACTTCATTAGCCTGCCGGGTTCCTGATAATTATGTGAATTCATATAATCAAAATGAATCTCAAGACGGAAACTCTTTCTTAAAGAAAAAGAGAAAAAGACGAACACCGACAACATATTTTCAACAATGGGAACAAAAGAAAAATTAAAAACAAATAACATTTGTTGTGAAGTCGTTATTCTTTTCCCCTTTCTCAGTCTCTCTATAAACATAGGATATTTGCGAAAAAGGAGCTTTCTCTTACTCCATGGCATAAGGAAACACATTATTGTCTAACAGGTGCAGTGGCGGTTTTTTTTTTTTAAAGTTTCTATCGCGGCATTAACATGAGTTTCAATAATATCCGCCTGGTTTGGTGTGGGGAGATGTCCGAGAAAAAGGAGTGATATAAAAGGATTAGTTTTATTAAATATGTTGTTGTGTTTCTTTTTTTCTATTCTATTTTTGGGAGGAGGCTTTTTTTTCCGAATTATTTGTTGTTATTTAGAGTCGAGTCTCTCTGATCATATACAAACAGGAATCTGATGGTACGGCACAGTTGGTCAGAGTGTTGGACTAGTGATATTATATCTCAGTTCACAGGTATTTGCATTTTTTTTAACTTGAGAAAAGTTTGCCTCTCTTGTTCTCAATCAACTCGGCTCTGGGTAGAGAATTATAGTATTTCTGAAACGCTTGATATTAATTCGTAAAAGATGTCAGGACTGTAGTTATCAAGGAATGGGTGTGATTGGCTCCGGTGTGTTCGATCAATCTTTTGTTATTTCGTTTTATCACGTCATAGATTTAGAGGAAGGGTTATTGTCTTGTCGGTAGCTTGGTGTCATTGATCTATTCATTTGTTCTCAATATAAATGATTTGTCACACGGATAAGTAATACTTGTACTTAGCCTTGGATTGGTCGTAATGTGGATTTTATCAAATCAGTGCCTTGACAGCTAGAAGCAAAAACTAATTTTTATTTTTTAAACAAATTAATGAATTTCACTCATTTGCACACAAAAAACAGAAGTATGCACCAGCGTACGAAATAAATACGCACGGCTGCAATTAATCAGAAATCACAAATTCATTTTCTGTATACCATGCTTTTTTTATCTACTTAACCAAAAGCTAACTATAAAACCCGGAATATACAGATCCATGTGTTATCATAACGAGAAAAACCGCAATCACTTAAGAAAAGAAAAGCTCTAGATCTAATAATCTAGATCTAGATCTAGAAAGAAAAAAAAAACGAACAATGAGTGGAAGTGGGTCACTCGCCCACAGTGCTATGGCTACTCTGAGTGGCCACAAAGACCGGTGTTAGAGATAAACAGCCCTGGTTAACGGAGTTACTTGACCTAGAAATGGAGCGGATACGATTAGGAGAAGAACAATGAACAGTCGCTGGTGGAAGGAAGAGTAGAAAAAAGGAGGAAAATGAGGAATTATAGAGTGGGTGAATATTATCTAGGAAGATATAATTATGGCTAGAGAAAAGAATTAAAGATTAGCGGAATGAAACTTAATACTTTCGCATTTTGCTTCTTTGTTTCTTAAACTGAATAATTATGTATATTGTTTTATCATGATTACAGGTAAATTTCAAGAAACAAGCTGAATGAAAACAACGGATATAAGAATAAGGTAAACTTTTTTGCTTAGAATTAATGAGAAAGAAAAATGAAATATGGCAGAAAAGAAGTAGGTGAGACACATGAACATAAAAAAGATTTAAAAAAAAAACAAAAAAAAAAACAGTAACCTAGCAATCAAAGGGTAAGAGAGATGGTGAAAAGAAATCGGGCAGATAGTTGGATAAAGTCGGCTGGGAATGGGAAGGAGGGAAAGGGGGGTGAGGAAAAAAATCAACCAAGCATTCAGTAAAATGATTTGTATTACAATGCTACAAACTTTAAGTTCCTTCAGCAAAGAAAAAACAAAGAAAAAGTACGCACTGAAAAGTTATATTAACGAGACGGAGAGGGTGATAAACAGTGGAATAAGCTGTGGACAAGAGCAAAGATGAGTGAGCTAGACAGGAAGACAGACTAACATTTACTTCATGGCATAAATTGTACCAGTGAGAAATCATCCAGTAGAAATTGAAGAAACATAACAAATGAAAAATCACAGCTAACGTGGAGACCACTGAGAAAACCAAAAATTAAAATCCATGAGGGTTATGACCTGAGGAGATTCTAAAGAAAATTGGTTTAGGTCAAATATTGGTTTCAGCCTGTCTTTAAATAATTTAGTATCTCCGTTCTTACAAGCAGCTATTTATAAAAGCAGCTATGCAAGTGCAACAACGTAGTAGAAATAATGAAGATTTTCAAAGACATCACATAAGTATCGTGATTCGTATGACTGGAAAGAATGCTTTTGGTGAACAATGGACTGTCAAGGATCCTCGACCAATTTTTTTCATAAACTGCTACTACTACTACTACTACTACTACTACTACTACTACTACTACTACTACTACTACTACTACTACTACTACTACTACTACTACTACTACTACTACTACTACTACTACTACTACTATTACAAGCACTACTGTTAGAACTGCTACTACTACTACTACTACTACTACTACTACTACTACTACTACTACTACTACTACTACTACTACTACTACTACTACTACTACTACTACTACTACTACTACTACTACTACAACCACTACTGGTAGAACTGCTACTACTACTACTACTACTACTACTACTACTACTACTACTACTACTACTACTACTACTACTACTACTACTACTACTACTACAAGCACTACTGTTAGAACTGCTACTACTACTACTACTACTACTACTACTACTACTACTACTACTACTACTACTACTACTACTACTACTACAAGCACTACTGTTAGAACTGTACTACTACTACTACTACTACTACTACTACTACTACTACTACTACTACTACTACTACTACTGCTGCTGCTGCTGCTGCTGCTGCTGCTGCTACTACTACTACTACTACTACTACTACTGCTGCTGCTACTACTACTACTACTACTACTACTACTACTACTACTACTACTACTACCATTACTACTATTTCTACTACTACTTCCTCTACTTCTACCACTACGTCTAATATTAATCTTTCTACCAAAACTTTTACCAGATATATTACTACAAGACAAATATTAAAACTATTGATAAGACTAGTTTCGGCTGTGGTTATGCTATTATGTTTTATGCCATTATGTCTCTTTTTCCCTTTTTCTTTTCACAAACCTTTTCTCATTCTTTCTCTTTTTCTAAGCAACACCCATCCTTATTTCAAAGTATCAATTTTGTTGTATTTTGAAATATAATAAATGCACAATTTTGGAAAAAAATATTTTTTTTTTAATCAAGGCAAGGCCCTTTCTTAACATTTTAAAGAATTCACCCTATATGAATAAGAGTTGATGGAAAGCAAAATTACATCAACGCAGGAAATGCTTTGGTATGTGTGAGAGTGTGAATTTATTTTTTGTTTATTTTTCTTTTTGTTTTTCATATTTTGTTCATTCGCTTCCTCTTTAATTGTTTATGTTTGTCTTTGTTGGATGTTAAAGAAATAATGAAAACATCGCTATTATTTTTTCCGTTGACATTCCTCATTGTGTTATATTCTTTCCTGTACTTTTTTTTTTTTTGTTATAATTATCATTATTTCAAATTTACTTTCTTTGAATTTTCACATCTTTTTTCCGTTTTGTTTGATTTTTGTCCTGCATTTCAGTCGATTCAGACTTTGAGCCATTTTACAGAATTATATTAATTGAATGCTCTCTCTCTATCCCTCTCCCCCCCCCCCCTCGCCCTCTCTCTCTCTCTGTCACTCTGTCTCTCTCTGTTCATCTCTCTCTGTCTGTCTGTCTCTCTCTCTGTCTCTCTCTATCTCTTTGTCTGTCTCTCTCTCCCTCTCTCTCTCTCTCTCTCTCTCTCTCTCTCTCTCTCTCTCTCTCTCTCTCTCTCTCTCTCTCTTTATCTCTCTCTAATTCTCTACCGATCTATCAATCTTTCTTTTTATATTTATCTCTCCCTCTTTCAATTTTTTTTTCAATCACTCGCATACTTTTGAGCGCTAGACATGTTTGTACGCTTTACTTTACGAGAAGAAGAATAAAGTAATACTTTGCAGTTATTAGGCAATTTTCTGATTAAGTTCGCCGTTGCGATTGTTGGTGGTGGTGATAATGATGATGATGCTTTTTTGTTGTAAAATAAAATTACATCTTTCTTTTAACTTGAGTCAGATAATTTTTCATTGGAAATCTTTCATAACCATTTTTCATTATCTTTTTCGTCTGTCGTGAATTTTTGTTTCTTTTTGTTGTTGTTGTTGTTGTTGTTGCTGTTGCTGTTGCTGTTGTTGTTGTTGTTGTTGTTGCTGTTGTTGTTGTTGTTGTTGCCTATGTGAGGCTAATACTCTTCCACGTATTTTATAATACTTTTGACCCATTAATTTGTTCTGCCTCACAATTATTTAACCAGACTTCTATCTCTCTCATACTATTCACTGCTTTATGCTCACATTATTCACGAGAGTTTGTGCATGAGTGTGCGTGGCAGTCTGTTATTCTCTTCTTATCTATAATTATGTCCCTATCTATTTGTTATCCTGTCCTTAATAAATCAAGATCATCCTTCGCTGGTGCCACCTATGTTCCACTGAAACTAGACAGAGATAAACCGGATTGGTAAGAGAGAGAGAGAGAGAGAGAGAGAGAGAGAAATTAGAGAGAGAAAGAGGGAGAGCGAGCGGGAGAGAGAGTGTGTATATATTTGTGTGTAGGCAAAAAGGAAAGGAAAACTCACACTAATGCGATCCGATCTAATTATAATATATTCTTGTCTTCAATTACTTAACTCTATCTAGCTCTATCTAGCTCTATCTCTACACTCATTCAAATTTCAAAGAATTCCGCAGTGTATGTAACTAACTTTATGTTGTTGTTGTTTTTTTTTGTTTGTTTTGTTTTTTTGTTTTTTGTTTTTCATTAACTTCGTTTTAATTTATTTTATTATTTTTTTTTTATTATTTTTTGGGAGGGAGGGGGGGAAGGGTTGCTGCTGTTCGTACAGAGCACCGTAACATTGCAACCTCTCAATGGAAGAAAAACAACTACTGTTACCATTTATTTCGCCATCAGGCTGCCTGCCTGGGGCCTTCAGTCTGCCGTGCGAGAACTACAGGCGAAATGAGCGAACGGCTCAAGTCGGTTTCAGGTGCCCTGAGCCTTTAGCCTGTCTGGACTTTTAATGGATTGGACTTGAATTGAAAATGAACTATCGATCGGCGCTTGGTCTCTCTCTCCATTTTTGTTCTTAAATTCTTTTGTCTTTTCTGCTCTGCTCTCTTTCATTCTGGTCTTCCCTTCCGTTTTCTCCAACGCCTCCACATCTTTGACAGCCGCAGGAATCTCTGGTTTCCTTGCTCATCTTTTACTCGCTCATTACCTCGCTCTCTCTCTCTCTCTCTCTCTCTCTCTCTCTCTCTCTCTCTCTCTCTCTCTCTCTCTCTCTCTCTCTCTCTCTCTCTCTCTCTCTCTCTCTCTCTCTCTCTGTCTCTCTCTTTCCCTCTCTATCTGTCGCTCATTGCCTCTCTGTATCTCTCTCTGTGTCTCTCTTTCTCTCTCTCTCTCTCTCTAGATCTCTCTTACACTCTAGCTCACTGTCTGCTTTCTCCTCGCTCTAAATACCCGGTATCCATCTCTCTCCCACAATATTTCTTTGATTCCTTTGCTCCCACGTTCTCAGCCACTCTTTCTTTTCTTCTTTTTCTCCATTGCTCACTCTCGTTTTCTTTCGATAATTAGGCCTAGGGTGATTTTTTTTAGTTCCTATATTCTCTTTGATTACCTTTTACATCTCTCTTACACCTTCTCTCTCTCTCTCTCTCTCTCTCTCTCTCTCTCTCTCTCTCTCCATCTCTTTCTCTCGCTTCTTTCTTTGTCTCTCTGTCTCTCTGACTATTTCTCTATCCGTCTCTAAAGTCTGTCTGTCTATTTTCTGTCTTTCTCTATCTGTCTCTGTTTGTCTCTCTGTCTGCCTGTCGCTCTCTCTCTCTCTCTCTCTCTCTCTCTCTCTCTCTTTCTTTCTTTCTTTCTCTCTCTCTCTCTATCTCTCTCCCTCTCTCTCTCTCTCTTTCCTCTCCCCCCCCCTCTCTCTGTCTCCCCTTCAAACTCTCCCTTTCCCTCTGTCTGTGAAAGCAATGTCTAATTTTTTCTGTCATTGCCTTAGTTTTTTCATCCACATGATTGATGTTTTTTTGTAGGTGAGAGGTCTTCTTAAACTTTAGAACGCGGGTCTATCCTGATGATTGTGTGAATATATCGAGATTATTTTAACCCAACTCCTGTATCAAATTCTCATTCCATCATACCTGGATTTTCGAATAAGGTAGCGCTCTATTTCGGTCCCCTCATTCTGGGATGCCGAAAGTGATTCAAACCTTTCATTGACTGATTAAAGTTTTAACATGGCTCACTCGTTCAAGATATAAAACAAAAATATATCCCTTACGATTTATAATAGAAATTTTGTTTGCCCTTCGAAGCAGATATGAAGAGCCGTTTGGACTAAGAACTATGTTTGGTATGATAGGAAAAATAAATGTTTGGTCACAATTAAATATTATAGTTTATTATAATCAGGATGCCACAACGTCGCGCTATAACGAATAAGCATTCAGTTTTATATCAAACGAAACGGTCGAGTAGCACCGCATTTGAGCACAAGAGTTTAACAACTTTCACATGATCAAGGAAAGCAGGAAAAACGACAATGCCATTGGCATATTGCAAGTAATAAAGTAAAAGAGCAGTACAGCAAGAAGACTTACAATCTCTTGGAAAACATAGGTGACTTAAACTTCTGTTTCAAAAAAGTTAGGCTCGTAGAGGTAATGTGTCTTAAAATTAATCGAAACTCGAAAATTTGAATTTGTAAAAAGTAGATTCATTCCTCTATTCTTTTTTAATTAAAAAGAGCTAAAGATGTTTTGAACAATAATATCGATTGATAAATACATATCACGACGTTGAGTTTTACCAAATAAACAATTAGTATTATATCAAGAAAACAGTTGCTTGATAACCGAGACAAATCAATCGATCATTCAATCAAAAACTATCAATCAATTCAGTTCGGATAATGAACAGATCTTCGTCGCATCCACGGTATCAAAGGTTTGTTGGAAGGAACCCCAGTAAACATTCTTGGCAAAGTTTTGTTGGAAGGAGTCCCAGTAATCATTCTTGGCAAAGTTTTGTTGGAAGGAGCCCCAGTAAAGATTCTTGGCAAAGTTTTGTTGGAAGGAGCCCCAGTAAACATTCTTGGCAAAGTTTTGTTGGAAGGAGCCCCAGTAAACATTCTTGGCAAAGTTTTGTTGGAAGGAGCCCCAGTAAACATTCTTGGCAAAGTTTTGTTGGAAGGAGCCCCAGTAAACATTCTTGGCAAAGTTTTGTTGGAAGGAGCCCCAGTAAACATTCTTGGCAAAGTTTTGTTGGAAGGAACCCCAGTAAACATTCTTGGCAAAGTTTTGGTGTATGCGCGGCTTTTGCTTCAGACATGTTTGTTTGGTAGCTATTTTTTGCTTTTTATTTTATAATTTCTTTCCTTTTTTTTATCTACAAACAGTCTCTCTCTGTATCTATCTATCTATCTATCTATCTATCTATCTATTTATCTATCTATCTATCTATCTATCTATCTCTTTTGTTTTTCTCTGTTTCGGTCCATCTATCTATTTCTCTCTGTCTCTATCTATCTATCTTTTTTAAACTTAAATTTTACTTTTGGTTGTTTAATTTCTCATGTAAGGTTTCAATCTCCCTCTCTCCATCTTCTCTCCCTTTCCTCTCTGTCTCTCTGTCTCTCTGTCTCTCTGTCTCTCTCTCTCTCTCTCTCTGTGTCTCTGTCTGTCTGTCTCTCTTTCTCTCTCTCTTTCTCTCTCTCTCTCTCTCTCTCTCTCTCTCTCTCTCTCTCTCTCTCTCTTTCTCATTCTCTCTCTAACTCTCTTTCTGTCTATGCATCTCACCCTCCCATATTCTATTCCAATTTCATATTCTCTCTAATACTCTCAATAGATTGAAACGCTATTTTCTGAATCACCATAACTTTTTAAGGACACATTATATCAAATTTCCACCCTATGTTCTGAAGGCAATAGCAAGTTTTGTTTTTTTTTAACTGCATTTCATTTTCTAATGAACGTTAAAGAATGTAACTCTATACGCTTAATCGACTATAGTCTGATAGACTCATCAAATAAACTACCAAATACTAACATAATCTGACTGGAAGCATGCACATCACATAACTTATGATATAGTCAGTACAACCACCGCTTATGCTCCGAGTCGGAAATACAAATAACTGTTTGTTGTTTTTTTCCTTTCTGGTATACTCTTTTGGCTACTACATGCATTTTAAAATTTGATCGAATACCCTATACAATGTTTTCTTTAACGCAATATTTGTTAGGGAGTTACAGCCTTGTTTGAAATCAAAATCAGCATGAAAATGTAAGCTGTGCATAAAAATTGAAAGTAAATATTCAGGAAGGTATGAGCATGGTATGAATTTCGAAGAGAAAAACACTTTTCATTTCTTGTTCTCACTAAATAGATCAGTTGTTTGATTAGACCTAATGACTTTGCAAAACCTTTATTTGAGATAATATCAAGGCAGACATCGGGCTTTAAATCTATTTGATATTGTAAAAGGCTTTCATTGTAGACTGTTATTGTCATTGCGTATGATTCCTACATCCACAATGAGATTGTGATCAATAAAAAAAAATGTTTTAAGGAAAAGTATTAAAAAAACGTCCATAAATGATGGTTAAATTAATATGGATTGTGTCAGGATTTTTTGTTAATTTTTTTTTAATTTTGTATGTTCGGTTATTAATATATAGAGCTTTTATTTGATAAATCAGGCTCGCTGTGATTTATGTTTTTCCTCCTCAATTTTATATCTATTTCCTTTTTCTTCTACTTTTCATTTCTTCCTTTCGTCGTCGTCCTCCTTCCTCTCCTCCTCTTTCCTCCTCATCATCTTCTTCTTCTTCTTCTTCTTCTTCTTCTTCTTCTTCTTCTTCTTCTTCTTCTTCTTCTTCTTCTTCTTCTTCTTCTTCTTCTTCTCCTCCTCCTCCTCCTCCTCCTCCTCCTCCTCCTCCTCCTCCTCCTCCTCCTCCTCCTTCTCCTCCTCCTCCTCCTCCTCCTCCTCCTCCTCCTCCTCCTCCTCCTCCTTCTTCTTCTTCTTCTTCTTCTTCTTCTTCTTCTTCTTCTTCTTCTTCTTCTTCTTCTTCTTCTTCTTCTTCTTCTTCTTCTTCTTCTTCTTCTTCTTCTTCTTCTTCTGCTTCTTCTTTTTCCTTTATCTATTTTCTACTACCTCTTGGCATTTCATTTTTTTTTCTCTATTTTTTCCCTCTATTTTTCTCGCGGACACTTTAAGAACCAATATGATCTTCTATATTAGATCTCACCACCAACAACGTTCTAATTAAGTTCCCATTCGAACAATAATATTGTAGTAATCTCGTCGTATCGTTAGAGCACACAATCATTCACAGAATCACGCCCATTAGTTCCATAGAACTCGTGAAAATGACAGAGAAATATAATTATCAAAGCCAGAAACTGATACACCGAAATGGAGCGCAATCAGATGATTGTGATCTAATCTGAGGCTGGGCCTTTTTTTTTTTTCTTGATTTTTTTAGTGATTGTTTTGAGCAAGTGCCTGGTAACAACTGAATTGAATTGCAAGGCCTCGCGCACTCTCACCCTCAGCCCTCGGGACTGTTGTACAAGATGGCCGTGCCTCACCCCGACTCCCTGGGCCAGTGGATAAAGCCTGACCAGATCTGATGCTGTGTCTGATCTGAGCGAGTGGAACAGGCACGGCTCACTCAGCCTTTGCTCTGATCCGCCCCAATTCTCTGATTGATACCATTATGCTCTCTCTGACGTGAAAATCTAAACCTCGGAGGAAGGAAAACGAGAAAGAGGTGGATTAGGGCATCGATGCTCTGGGTTTCTTTAACAACCAGCTGCTTGGGGGGGACGTGTCTCGATCAATAAATTTAACCGAACAGGTGACATCTTGCAGTCGTAAGCTAACTGCGTTAGAAATAATTTTCTCGAAGTTTGAGTAGGATGTACGTCATTATGTGTATTCTTAGGACTGACTTATCAATTAGTCCCTTATCTCTCTCTCTCTCCCTTTCTCTCTCTCTCTCTCTCTCTCTCTCTCTCTCTCTCTCTCTATCTATCTATCTATCTATCTATCTCTCTTTCTTTCTTTTTTTTTTTACTCGATCTATCTCTCTATTTCTCATTACCTCTTTCGGCATCTCTCTCTCTCCCTCTCTCTCTCTCTCTCTCTCTCTCTCTCTCTCTCTCTCTCTCTCTCTCTCTCTCTCTCTCTCTCTCTCTCTCTTTCTATTTCTCATTACCTCTTTCGGCATCTCTCTCTCTCTCTCTCTCTCTCTCTCTCTCTCTCTCTCTCTCTCTCTCTCTCTCTCTCTCTCTCTCTCTCTCTCGCTCTCTTTCTATTTCTCACTACCTCTTTCGGCGTCTCTCTCTCTTTCTTTATCTTCTACCTTTACCATGGTGGTTCTATTTAACTTTATTTCACATTCGAGCGCTCCAGCTCGTCTCATCTCATATTCTTTTCCTTTTCCCCTTCTCATTCTTCTTCTTGTTCTCTCTCTACCTCTCTATCTATCTATCTATATATATATATATATATATATATATATATATATATATATATATATATCGTTCTATCTATCTTTTCATATCTTCTCTTGTTGCCTATCTCTCTGTCTTCTACGTCTAAGTCTCTCTCTCTCCCTCTTTCTCTCTCACTATTTCTCTCTCTCTTTCTCTCTCTGTACGCTCTATCTATTTTTCTCACCTGTATTCTCGACCAGTCAAAACGGTTTACATGTCGTGAGCTGCTACGAACATCAGGGAAATAAATTTTAACTCCACATTTTATTCATGATAATTTTCCACGTGTGTGTGTTTTATTTGTTTTTTTTTTTTTTGTTTTTTTTTCACCCCATATCACCTACAAGAAGAGTTTCATAATGACACAAAGATATGAAATTAGAATTACTCTCACTAAATTCGTTAACTTTTACCTCAGCACATCATGGGAACCGCTGCGTTGAAGACTCTTAGATCTGTGAACCCAGAGAGAATCTCTTTCTCTTGCATTTCTTTGTGCGCCTCCACCCAGGTATGATAAGTTTATCAGCGTAACGCCATAAGAGATTAAGCACGGTGATTCATCTGCGTTTTCTTTTTTCTTCCTTTTCGATGTGTTTGCTTATGATATCAAGTTTTTCGTGGCGTCAATATGCATTTGTTTTAGGTTTGATTCGATTCGTTTGCTGTCGAGTAATAGGAAAGAAAGAGAGAGTGAAGGAGGGCGAAGATGGAGAAAGTGGGAGATGAACGTGCAGAAGGTAAAGAGGAGGCAAACACAGAGAGAGATGGAAAAAAAAGATGGATAGATCGATAGCTGATAGATAGGCAGATTAATGGAGAAATATATAGCGGTTATGCAGCTATATCGATAGACATGTGTAAATGGACAGATAGATAGATAGTTGAATAAATTGATAGACAGATGAAGAGAAAGAGTGAGAGAGAGAAAGAGAGAGAGAAGAGAGAGAGAGAGAGAGAGAGAGAGAGAGAGAGAGAGAGAGAAAATCCGAAAGTCTAAATAATCGAAGAAAAAACAGGATCATTTTTTTACGTAAACGCCTGCATCAACCATTTGTTGCATACAAAATATATTCCAAATCGCAAAACATAATAATAAAAATCCAACAAAGAACCTCGATTCTCTACGACCGCAATAGTAATTGGTCTCGCTCGAGAAATGAGGCTACTAATTAATCACTGTGAGGGGCCGTTACTAAAGCTGGTGCGACAAGAACAGGAAGTCCAACAGACGTGAAGCTCTTGTCACTCAGGCAGTTGCGGTTATTTGAGGCCCTAGTTTTTTCACCTTTCTCTCTCTCTCTCTCTCTCTCTCTCTCTCTCTCTCTCTCTCTCTCTCTCTCTCTCTCTCTCTCTCTCTCTCTCTCTCTCTCTCTCTCTCTCTCTCTCTCTCTCTCTCTCTCTCTCTCCCTCTCTCTCCCTCTCTCCCTCTCTCCCTCTCTCTCTCCTTCCACAGCCCCAATAGTTAAATTATCTAATTAGGTCAGTAGGTCCTGGGTGAGAAAGATTTTTTTTTTAGGTCTACCTGGATTCTGATATCACGTGCGTCTCTTCTGCTTTGAGAACGAACTATAAGTAGCAACACAGTTTTATTATTATCATTATCATTATTATTATCATCATCATCATCATCATTATCATCATATTAGTAGTAGTAGTAGTAGTAGTAGTAGTAGTAGTAGTAGTAGTAGTAGTAGTAGTAGTAGTAGTAGTAGTAGTAGTAGTAGTAGTAGTAGTAGTAGTAGTAGTAGTAGTAGTAGTAGTAGTAGTAGTAGTAGTAGTAGTAGTAGTAGTAGTAGTAGTAGTAGTAGTAGTAGTAGTTTTTATTATTTATCTGATTCCGAATGTTTCCTTATTTATTTTTTGTTTATTCATTTTAAAAGACATGTCTATCTTTTATTATTTTTTCTCCCTCAGTCTAAAACAGTTCTCTTGGTGTAGTTAAAATGTGAGTGCATTTTAAGGCTTGGGCTATTGGAATGAGTCCTTCAAGCCTTTGGTCAGGCTTGGAAACCGTCCGAGGACAAAATTATCTTAATTTTCATCAGCTTTTTTATTTACTGATATAGCCTGCCCACAACAAGATAATATCAGACCTTTCTGCATATTATACAGGCCTCTGTCGAAACAGGCGGAAATGAAACGAAGAGGCCTCTAACTTTCAGAGATTCATACAGTTGTCATTCTAGTTTCAACCGATACATGAATCTCCAATCTATCTTGGTGTTATTTGCTTCTTTGTGATCTCCCTGAACAAATTTCATGAATATTGGAAGCTTATTTTGTCATATAGCAAATGATTTTGAATGTCATACACTGGATATATGAAAGAATCTAGGAATCTGAGGGAGGTAAAGGATTTGTCAAATAGCACAAAGATGTTGATTTGTAGGCACCAGATCTCCTTGTGTTTTGCGGTGCGATGGGTGACAAGGGATCTATAAATATCGTTCCTATCCTGGTATACACAACCTGTAAAATGTCGTTCAGAACATGTATAACCCTGCCTTCGGCAAAATCATGATACTCTCTCCCCAAATTTGGTTTATATTTTCATTATTATTCTTTACTTTTTTTTTTTTTTAACTCTCTCCTATTTCCATTTAACCAATAATAATTGCAGACCTGTCTTGATCCAGTCCTGTTGTATCTCGTCCTCCTCCTCGTCCTCCTCCTCCTCCTCCTCCTCCTCCGCCTCTCCCCCCGCCTCTAATATAATAATCTTGTTAACATTGGCAGGGCCTGATCAAAGGAGCGTATCCCGGGCAGCCGGAGCCCCTAGCCCTCCCAGACCAGTGCACTAGGGGCCTGTGGCAGCCTGGTAGTGGTAGCAGCCTGGCATAACGGGCCAGAAACACGCATCGTCGGAGCCGGGCACAATTCCCAGGGGTCTTGAAGGCCAGAGGAGCTATCGATCGGCGAAGCCTCGTGTACCAGCTGCCAAGAGCCAGGGCCCGGGTGCCCACGTCCGCCTTTGCTTTCCCTTGCTGGCATCAGGCTGGGTTTTTGTTTTTCTTTGTTTCCCTTTTTTTTTTTTTTAAACTACTTTCTCTGTAATTTTGTTTGTCCTTTTTTGTTTTGTTTTTCATAGTAAACCTTTTTCTCTCTTTCTCTCTCTCACCCTCTCTCTCTCTCTCTCTCTCTCTCTCTCTCTCTCTCTCTCTCTCGCTCTCTGTGTCTTTCTATCTAGCCCTCTCTCTCTTTCATTCTTTTTCTTCCCTCTCTCTCTTTCTCTTTCAATCCATCTCCTTGTCTCTCGTTTTCTATGTCCTTTTTCTCAAAAATAATATAATATATATACCCGAAGAGAGCGGAGGACAGGCGACAGCTTTGTCCTCCGCTTGAAACACAAGTGTAGTATGCATGGAAATTTAAGGTAAGATCTTCTATATTTATGTATTGCTCCCACAGTTGAGCACTCTCATCAATTATTCCACCTTATCTTCAAACTATATATATATCTATATATATTCTTTCCCTCATCTTTATATTCCTCAGCCAGTTTTCAATCTGTTTCGTTAACTTTTGTATAAAGCCGAAACCCGTCCATGCACTCTTATTGTAATCTCATATTTTTTTTTCTTTTCGTTCGTTCCCGCATAATGTCGTTTTATATAATATATAATATATCGTCTCTCACACGTTCTTTTTCACTACCTTTCTCTCTCTTTCTCTCTCTCTCTCTATCTATCTATCTGTCTATCTATCTGTCTAACTTTCTATCTATCCATCTATTTATATATCTATCTTTCTTTCTATCTATCTCTATCTCACTCCTCACAAACGCACACTCTTACTCTCGCCATCTGTCTACTATACTCGATTTTCCTCTAAATTTCTTTAATCTCTTTTCCTCCCCTCTTCTGGTTGTGTCTCAAGAAAAAAAAAATATTTATTTTCATTCTGTTACTTACCTCGTAGTTGTAAAAAAAAAAATAAGATAACTATGGATATACGAACAGACACTTTCTCAATATTGCTATCTCTTATGTTATTTCTAAACGGCTTTATTGTACTCATACTATTCTTTTCTGTCATTATCTGCAAGACAAAAAGTTTTAGGTTTTCTGCCCAAACTTCATCCCGAGACAAAGAAGAAAATTGGAAAATATCCACCATCATTTATCAAGAAATCTGATTCCAAACTTTTGTGGCCAGCCGGTATAGAGCCTGCTAACTGACCTTCCTCACTCTCTCTGTTCCCTCCCGCCACCCCTCCCCCCACCTCCCTTAACCGATTCCCACGGGACACTACCATACACACACTCGCGGCCGCGATGACCACCGCTGACCAGTGTCCGGCACTGGCTAACATTAATCGATCAGAGAGCAACGACTATAGGTTAAGTTATCCCAGCATCCCTCTCTCTCTTTCTTTCTCTTCTCTCTTTTCTCGTTTCTTTCTCTCTCTTTCTCTCTCTCTCTCTCTCTCTCTCTCTCTCTCTCTCTCTCTCTCTCTCTCTCTCTCTCTCTCTCTCTCTCTCTCTCCTCTTCTCTTTTGTCTTTTCTCACCTCTCGCGGTCTCTGTCTCTCTCTTTCTCTCTATATCTCTAGCTCACTCTCTTTCTCTTCTCTCTTCTTTCATTACTCTCTCTCTCTCTCTCTCTCTCTCTCTCGATATATATTTATATAAGTATATAATATAATTTTCTCTCGATTTTTTTCAGCTTGCTCCCTGTCTGTCACTTTCTTTCTGTTTACCTATTCTCTTTTTCCATCTTTCTGATACTCTATTTTCCTCTCTCCCTCGCTCTCTCAGTTTGAACTTTTATGTCTGGCTGTCTCATACACGCTCCCATATATATCTAAGTCATCCCCCACCCTCCATCCCCAAATTTAAAAAAAAATACCTCGCCTTCCTCTCTCCATCAATCCAATCCAATTTAAAAAGTTTTAAGGTTATTTTTCAATACCCTTACAACATCTCTATTGATTTCCTATTTAAGTCTCTTACATCCTCCTGAAGATCGGTAAACAGTTTAAGCTTGCTGCTACAATATCGCTCTTGTTTTCAAACCGCTAGTACTTCAGAATCTGTAAAATCTGAATTACTAAAACAATATTTTCATAATATATGAATATCTTTTGGTAATAGAAAATAGAGAGTTTCGAAATTATAAAAGAAAAAATTAATAACAATTTTTTATCTCATTTGATTGATTAATTTTCACACAATCCCTGTGTACCATAAAAGGTGATTTCATCAGGGTTTGTTGATTTGGACAAAAAGCCGTCAATGATGAACGGGGACTACAAATACTTCTAAGACTGTACTCAAACCTGGAATCCAAATTAACCAAAATAATGAGGGCCTAAATATCCACCTATTCTTTCATGCCTCACTAGCTTCAGTAAAAATTTGCTACCAGTCTTACGATCGAAAATCTTTAGGGTTTTTGGTTTACGTTTATTTATTTTTTTTATTTTTTTTTTGTTGTTGTTGTTTTTTTGTTGCTGTTGTTTTTTGGTGTTTTTTTTTTGGAGGGGGGTTGTTGTTGTTGTTGTTGTTGTTGTTGTTGTTGTTGTTGTTGTTGTTGTTGTTGTTGTTGTTGTTTTGAATCTTTTAACGTTGAATGCAGAAGATTCGAACATTAACATTAATGGATGGCAACAAAGGGACGGAGTAGGGGAAAGAAAGAAAGAAAGATAGGGGAGAGGGAGAGACAGACATTGGCAGAGCCAGAAACTAAATACAGAGGCAAAGAGAGGGACAGATAGACAAAGATAGACAGGCAGACAGACAGGCAGATAGACAGGCAGATAGACAATCAAAAAACGTAGAGATTGAGAGACAGGGGGCCGAGACAGCCTGACAGTAACAGAGAAAATAGACACAAATGTAATCAGGTAAAGAGGGGTCAAGGCAGAGACAGAAACAGTAGTCAAAGAAAGAGATATGTAGATATAGAAAAACTCACAGGGAGGAACAGATGGATAGAAAAGGACAGAGAGAGATAGAGAGAGAAAGAGAGAGAGAGAAAGAGAGAGAGAGAGAGAGAGAGAGAGAGAGAGAGAGAGAGAGAGAGACAGAAAATAAAGGCTTAAACATAATGCTTTAAAAAAAATAACAAAAGACGTTTACAAAAGAAATAAAGAGAACCCCTCCTCCCCCCCCCCCCACCCCCCCCCCAAAAAAAAAAAAAAAAATTAAATCGTCACGAGCAACACACGTAATAAAAGCTTTCACAATTATTCAACATCGAAACTTCATCAATGTTACCTCAATATCGATAAAAATGGCAGAGGGACCAAGACCCAACCTCAAAGAACACGGAGCTATCGATCTAAGCGTAATCGAAACCGATCGATACTCATAATGCTGTTCTGCTTGTTTACTTCACAACTGACTCACTTCGGACCGATGCGTCACAGCTACCAATCTATCACACTAGGGCATGACTCAACTCGAGCAATAGGCGCTCCTTGCAAGTGCGTAAGCTTTCTTAGTTTTCTGAGTGCATGACTAGTGCTACATAATTATATCTTCTAATTTTTATTTTAATTCATTTCTGTAACACACAAAAATTAAAGGTTAGCTGACAAAAACAAATTACGAAATATTACAGATATATTTTATGTGTACGTGAATTCATGTGCTAGATTTAAGTATTGAAAATTTCTCCTACCTTATGACAATTCTTTATCCTATGAATCATTTTTAAACGGTGTCTTTTCAGTAAATTGTTTTTAAAAATACTAATAGTAGAGATTAAATCTTCAATTACAGTTATGCTGTGCTGAGATATCATTTTGAAAGGAAACTCAAAATACATAGGGGGAGTGGGTGAACAGTTCTCAGTCTTTTCACAGCTGTGAATTGAAGGGAGACTAAGTATCAAAAGATAGAGAGAGAGAGAGAGAGAGAGAGAGAGAGAGAGAGAGAGAGAGATAGAGAGAGAGATACAGGCAGATAGATAAACGGACAAAAGGTAGAGTGGGAGTGAAATAGAGAGAGAGAGAGAGAGAGAGAGAGAGAGAGAGAGAGAGAGACAGACAGACAGACAGACAGACAGACAGACAGACAGACAGGCAGACAGAGTGACAGTCAAGCAGAGTCAGACAGACAAATTTAAAAAGGAGAGACAGAGAGGGGCGCAATCGTGCAACTATAAACTCCGCTGAAAATAGTTACTTATTCATGCATTCTGTTCACTTTTACTCAGACTTCAACTTTTCCAGTTCTAAGGTCCAAGCGTCGCCTCCCATGGGAAACAAAATGAGCTGGCTATTTCAACACAGATTATTACCTTCGGTTATCAGGTTAAACTTCTTGGTGATCCATAAAGCAATGCAATACTAGATTTGTGGGTTTCTAATATTTCATACAAAGCACTAAGGAACTTTCAATCAGTCTTTTATCTCTAGAAAGAGTCAGGTGCCATGAGAGACAGATAGTAGCAAAGGAAGTATGTCGTTAATCTAGGTGATTAATGATAATGAATCGCAATTAATGGCTTTACTACATCTAATTCAGAAATGTTCGCTTTAGACAAACTTCGGATGTAGATGTGGGCTGAAACAACTAATCTGTAAATAAAAATACTCGTCCATCTCAATTTCAAACAGCCAAAGGAATGTTCGTCTAGGGAATGATGCGAAAGAAAAAGAAAATGAAAATTTTTGACCAGTTAAATAGTTTACCCAAAGAATTCTTCAATATTGGGAATTGTAGATTTGTTGAGGATAAAAAGCAATGTTTTAAAAGAATACTAATGTGCATGAAAGACAAGGTAAAAAAAGGAAAGGGGAGGCGCGCTTGTTTTATTATCTCTGAGTCGTTTTAGCATTTGGATCGAGTAACGGGTGTTATCAATAGCACTTGTGCCATACAATAAAAGTTTTAAGTCATTGCATTTGTTCTTTATTCTTTAAAACATCTTGCTCTTGAATGATCATATTATCAGTTCCATGTACTATGGATTGTTTTGAACCGGTGAATACGAATGACGAGGAAGAAGGGATGTCAAAACTATTTCCTCTTTATTTCCTCATGGCCCTTATTTCCATCATCTTTTGACAAATTCTTTTCAATATCAGGACAATAAACTGTGTGGTGAGAAAAGCAGCTAAAAGTCAGAGAATCTCTCCCAATTATGTTTGTTTTGACCTCAGTTTTGTCTGAGCTGTGTGAGAACAAAGGGGTATAACATATTATGTTTCAAACTGAGACCTCATAACTGCTTGAACTGAATAAGGCCTTTGGGGAAAATTCTTTTTTGTTATTTAATTCAGGCTCGAAAACTGCTTCAGCTGTACTAGGCCTATGCGATCACTGTGTATGAGATGTTATTTTTTTTTCAGATTGAGACTCCAAAACTGCTTGAGCTGTATGAGGACAAAAAGGTATTCCTTTTCTTTTTTTCAAAACTGTATTTCTAAAGGATATGACTTTTATTTTTTGTCTCAAAATAAGATCTCAAAACTGACTGATCTGTAAAAAAGACAAACGACCATTACATATTCTTCAAATTTGAGACCCTAAAACGGCTTATTTTTCAACATTAGTTGTTGATACTGCCTTCATAGGACGATCTATTCTTCACAATAAAGTCAAGCTAAAAATGAAACTTCTTTAAACTTCCTCATCAATTTCTTTCTGCATAATAGGACCGCCTGTTGACATTTTTGAGTCTTACCTTTGACATATTAAGGCAATGTCGGTTTATTCTTCAAAATATGCTTCAAATGAAAAAAAAAAAAAAAAAAGCAAAGTAAAAGGGGAAGTCGAACCCGCAAATGCAGGGCTCGAATATGCTCTGGTTCTGTTATGCAGGCTTTGTTCTTTGTTCCATCCTTCATATTTAATGCGACTCTTGAGTTTACTAAACATCTGTTGCACGTTTGTGTATTTTTAACACACCTTTTTATGATCGCTCGTACAACAATGCCATTCAATTTTGTTTACATTACAAGGCACTCGTTTATCAAGCAGATGGATAGCTTTGGATCAATGGAGTTTGATAGTGAGAGAAGCAAGCTAGCTAGATACCTACGTGCAATATTCACATTGTGTATTTATTTTGAAGATAGATATTTTAGGCTGGACCAGTGGTAACGTTTTGGTTTTTTTTTTTCCTTTATGCTGATGGTTCTCCGCGGCATACAGCGGGTCTGAGAAAGCTAACAGGCTTTGAAAATACATATATATATATATACTCGTATGTATATATATATATATATATATATATATATATATATATATATATATATATATATAACTATAAACTCAAAATGAAAGACACTGAACTTTGAAAGCGGAACTTGCAAACATCCATTTTTTTTCAATTATGTCCCTGATTTTTTGTGTGTAACAGCCGGCAGTGATCTGTGGGCGTCATAGAGACGGTGGGCGTTTCAAGAGGTCGGGAGGGATGCTATTATTGGCAAGTTTTAGGAGAGCAGGGTTTGGGTCGTTTCCGAATTTGCAGGAGAAGCACATGGGAAATAAGATAATCAAGGCACAAGGTAAGCAAAACCTCAAGAGGTTGTAGGAAAGAGAGAAAGAAGAGATCCATGGCGAGAGAGAGAGAGAGAGAGAGAGAGAGAGAGAGAGAGAGAAGAAGAAGAAGAAGAAGAAGAAGAAGAGATGGTGATGATGATGATGAGGTTGATGATGATGATGGTAATGAAGAAGAGGAAGAAGATGGCAATGATGATGATGATGATGATGATGATGATGATGATGATGATAATGATGATGAAGAAGAAGAAGAAGGAGAAGAAGAAGAAGAAGAAGAAGAAGAAGAAGAAGAAGAAGAAGAAGAAGAAGAAGAAGAAGAAGAAGAAGAAGAAGAAGAAGAAGAAGAAGAAGAAGAAGAAGAAGAAGAAGAAGAAGAAGAAGAGGAGGAGGAGGAGGAGGAAGAAGAAGAAGAAGGAGATGAAGAAGAAGAAGAAGAAGAAGAAGAAGAAGAAGAAGAGAGAGAGAGAGAGAGAGAGAGAGAGAGAGAGAGAGAGAGAGAGAGAGAGAGAGAAAAGAGACGAGGCAGAGCTAGTGAGCTTACTATAACAAACTGTGATAGGGCAAGGAAAGAGATCTGACTGGCAGAGTGATTGACGAAGACGTCGTTGCAAACTTCACCGCTCCGGAAGATCGTAAAACTTGTAGCCTTGCATAATTCTTCTTTCTCGGTTTATGTAGCACTCTTTATCTTCCCCTTTATACCTATTTCCATTCGACTTACAACTTCGATTTTTTTTTTTTTTTGTGCTTGTGTACTTCTACCTTACTAGATGGTTATGCTTTGGTTGAGAAAAAAAATAGAACGCTTACATGCCGTAACTCATATTTTTTATTAGTTTCTGGTATGACGATGTTAATTTTTTGAGGCTAAAAACCCTTTGTTACTAAGTTTTTTTAGGCTGAAAACCCTTTGTAACTAAGTTTTTTTATCTTACCGATTTTTTTTTACAGATGTCGAAATAATTTAAAATGATACTGGCATTTCGAGCTTGTACACTACAAATCTTTAGAATCGAAAATTCAGAAAATGTGCCGACAGTCATAAAAAATCATGTTATGGAAACCCCACAATTACATTATTTTTTATCATTAAGGATCGAAGGGTCGTTAGAGAGCCTTTAATCGTTCACGTCCTTCTATCAGTTCTGCCAAGCACAATAAGAAGCATTGAGACACGTAGAATTCTATTAGATAGAAACCATTTAGTTTAAACTGGAATGTACAGGAAAAATGATAAAAATTTCAATGCATTAAAAAAGAGAGTTTCTAACTTATCAGAGTGCCAGAGCGATGGCCCGTTGTCAAGAAATACATTGTGAGAAGGGGAAATCTTGTCTGTCCTGGGTCTTTCTATTTTGTGTGTGTGTGGAGGGTGAGTGCAGAAAGTTCACAATAGTGTCTGCATGAAACACTTTATTATCGATCTTCAAGTTTACATATTTGCAGTTATGTTATAAGCTTAAACAACAAGATTATGAGACTGAAGTAAAAAATTGGTTGGATAAATGTAGTAAGGAAAAGGTTAAGAGGACACGATGAGGCCAGGATGGAACAGAGTAGATGAGGCCAGGATGGAACAGGGTAGATGAGGCCAGGATGGAACAGAGTAGATGAGGCCAGGATGGAACCGAGTAGATGAGGCCAGGATGGAACAGAGTAGATGAGACCAGGATGGAACAGAGTAGATGAGGCCAGGTTGGAACAGAGTAGATGAGACCAGGATGGAACAGAGCAGATGAGGCCAGGATGGAACAGAGTAGATGAGGCCTGGATGGAACAGAGCAGATGAGGCCAGGATGGAACAGAGCAGATGAGGCCAGGATGGAACAGAGTAGATGAGGCCAGGATGGAACAGAGTAGATGAGGCCAGGATGGAACTGAGTAGACGAGGCCAGGATGGAATCGAGTAGATGAGGCCAGGATGGAACAGAGTAGATGAGGCCAGGATGGAACAGAGCAGATGAGGCCAGGATGGAACAGGGTAGATGAGGCCAGGATGGAAAAGAGTAGATGAGGCCAGGATGGAACAGAGCAGATGAGGCCAGGATGGAATAGAGCAGATGAGGCCAGGATGGAAAAGAGTAGATGAGGCCAGGATGGAACAGAGTAGATGAGGCCAGGATGGAACAGAGTAGATGAGGCCAGGATGGAACAGAGTAGATGAGGCCAGGATGGAACAGAGTAGATGAGGTCATAAAATCAAGCTTGGGAATTGAAAGCCGTGAAAAATATCCGTGCGTATATCAGGGTGGACTTTCTTATCATCTTTTTCTATCCTATTACATCTTGTATTTTATTCTTCCATGGTAAGTTTGAAACTCCACACCGTCTGTGGTTGTGTGAAGGGATCTTGTGTACTCTGCAAGAAATACACAAGATAGCCATATCAAGCAATAAAAAAATTCAGTCTCATTCAGACTTGCGGACAAATTCCAGATGAAGTTATAGTTTACGATTTGGCATGGTTTGTCGAGCTGAGAAAAAAAAAAGAAAATCTATAATGGATACTGTAGTTGTTATTGCACGCTAATAATAATTTTTCTTGTTTTTGGACAAGCAATGAGATTTTCTTGCGGATCGATTGCGTCGGATGAAAATATGGGTATTTGTCTGTGCTTTGATCTGGAAAGAAAGCCAACATCTTTATTCTTTAGACACGGGATTAACTCTGAATGAAAAGGATGTAATAGTGTTTCAACCCTAGTCTCCAATGTTTGTTGATCTAAGGTTTGAAGAATATGATGAATAACTTGGGCAAATTAAAATATAAGATAGAAAGAAAAGGGATGTTGCTTGATGTTAGATCCATAATTTTGAAATGAAACTTGCACCTTCCATTATTCGAAATTATTTATTTTTTCTATCTCTTGCAGCCGGTCCATTCAAAATTGATCTCAATTCTTGACAGATGTTGCAAAAATTCCTTTTCCCCCTTAGGTAAAGTTGAAGGTAGACATCACATGAAGTCGCATACGTCGGCAAAAAAAGCACCCTCAGCAGTCGACCCTCTTCAGTCAGGGTAGATATGAAAAGGCAAGATCCCACATTTTTCCCTTCTACTTGTTATAACTGCGCAATAATCTTCACCAGCCAAACTTCCGAAAGCCAGGGAAGAGCTGAGAGGGTAAGGTGTCATCATTATTCTGCTCCTTCGAAGTGGCAAGAATCCGTAATATGCAATCTACCGTCAGCCAAGTCAGGGCTGATAGGTTTAGACAATAATTATGGATGTGGCTGGAACTCATGATGAAGAATTCTCGGGCCGTGCTGTCTTGCTGTCTACTACATGATCACCAACTTTTACGAGTCTTCCATTCATTAGTTTTTACGTCGTCTAAATTACGGCAGCTTTCCGTAATGCTAGGAGTGGACTGATCAGAATATGGGATACAACCTCACCGTATATCTCAACAAGGGATCGAACAAGAGATCTTCTTGATGTCAGTTCAGCGCTCTATTAAAGTGGCTGTCTGTCACGTATGCAGATTTTAAGACAAAAGTGGAACTAACTTTTTTACATATGAAGGGCTCAAAGGAAAAAAAACTAGGCGATGTTACATTTTGGACACTCTGTCACTATGTTTTAAAATCCGTAAACTATGCTGTGGCAATAAAATGGCATCCTATAATATTCCTCTGATCAAAGAAAGATTTTGTACCTTTTGATTTACATAGAAAGTGGAACACATTTCAAAGACGTCTCACAGATCAGTTTTTATTTTGTTTCTTTTTATTGGGGGGATTTTTTCATATAAAAGCGAACATACATTTTTCTTAATTTTCATTAAAACTATTTTATTAATTATGATAACTACGAAATTACCTCTATTATTTTTAAGAATCCCAAGATTTTCATATTATTATCTTGGAAATTTTACTTTGTCTATCCCTGTGGACTATAATATGGAAATCAGTATATATTCTTTTAAAAGCAATTTAGTTTACATTACGCGGTCCTATCACTTTATTGATAAATATTATTTTATTTTAATTCATGGCGTAAGGACCGGTGTATTTTTTTTCTGTTTGTTTGTTTGTTTTTGTTTTGTTTTGTTGTTTTTTGTTTTTGTCTTTCGTTTGTTTTTTTTTTTGTTTTTTTTTGTTTTGTTTTTTTGTTTTGTTTTATTTTTGTTTTGTTTGTTTTTTTTTTGGGGGGGTTGTGTTGTTTTTTTTATTTTGGTTTGTTTTGTTTTGTTTTGGGGGGGTTGTTTTTTTTTTTTCTTCATTATTTTTGGAGTTTATTTTTTATCATTTCTTTTACTAGCAGGCGTTCTCATTATTTTGTTTAAGGTACTGTGAAATGCGAAGATGTCAGTGAATTGTAAACACAGGTGAAAGCCTGAAGTTATGACACCATTTTGCCTACCTATCTTCGCGGAGTTACATTCTCCAGCACTGCGTGTTTTTACTGTCTCATCAATCTTGCTCCATATTTTAACATTTTTTTCTTTTCCCTCTCCCGGAATCTTTGTTTTTTCCTTTCACTTCTTCCATAATGTTTCTGTCTTATCTCGTTCATTGACTTTATCTATTTCTCCAGCTGGCAGCCCCTATCTCTCTCTCTCTCTCTCTCTCTCTCTCTCTCTCTCTCTCTCTCTCTCTCTCTCTCTCTCTCTCTCTCTCTCTCTCTCTCTTCTCTCTCTCTCTATCTATCTATCTATCTATCTCTATCTATCTATCTATCTATCTCTTCACCCTATATACTTCTTCTGTTACTCCATTTTTTTTCTGTCCATCTGATCGTACTTGAAAAAGAAATTCGCCCAAAAACTTTTCATTTTTTTCCCTTGTAATCAAGGAGATCATTTTCTAAACAGTGTTACCTTTCAATGTATGACTTTAAAGACAATGAAGATCTTAATATAGTTGCAATTCGAGCAGTGTGTGTAAATCTGAGATTAACAAGGAGCCTAAAATAAATTAATGAGTGCTATTAACTGCGCTAAAGGAAATGAATTTTTCTCAAAGTTCTTTTTTTCTATGCAAGAAAAACGTCCACCATACTTGGTTATCTTAAAAGGATTGTAGCTACTTCTAGTGTATTCATTGCAGAGACAAAGAAAGACAAGGTCTTTAGTGAGTTAAAGTTTGTTAGGTAAACAAAACTGTCGTCCAGGAAGTTAAGGGTATAATATTTAATCTAGAGAGTTTGTGAGGGGTGGGTTCAGGGTATAACTTTCCTGCTTGTTATGATTTAAGGAATTGGGTCGATGTTTCTTGCGAGCAGTTGCGAGTTGAGAGGGCATGAATGAATGAGTGGTGGTGAAGAATAAGTCCAGAAAAAAACGTAAAGGACTTAAAATTTTTGGAAGATTACCTTTACATAAATCAACAATTTAGTAGTAGTAGTAGTAGTAGTAGTAGTAGTAGTAGTAGTAGTAGTAGTAGTAGTAGTAGTAGTAGTAGTAGTAGTAGTAGTAGTAGTAGCAGCAGCAGCAGCAGCAGCAGCAGCAGTAGTAGTAGTAGTAGTAGTAGTAGTAGTAGTAGTAGTAGTAGTAGTAGTAGTAGTAGTAGTAGTAGTAGTAGTAGTAGTATTGGTAGTTGTAGTAATAGATCTGATGTAGTATTAGGAGTAGTAGTACCAGCAGCAGCAGCACCGGTAGTAGTAGTAGTAGTAGTAGTAGTAGTAGTAGTAGTAGTAGTAGTAGTAGTAGTAGTAGTAGTAGTAGTAATAGCAGCAGCAGCAGTAGCAGCAGCAGCAGCAGTAGCAGCAGCAGCAGCAGCAGTAGTCTTAGTAGTAGTAGTAGTAGTAGTAGTAGTAGTAGTAGTAGTAGTATTTGTAGTAGTAGTAGTAGTAGTAGTAGTAGTAGTAGTAGTAGTAGTAGTAGTAGTAGTAGTAGTAGTAGTAGTAGTAGTAGTAGTAGTAGTAGTAGTAGTAGTAGTAGTAGTAGTAGTAGTAGTAGTAGTAGTAGTAGTTGTAGTTGTAGTTGTAGTAGTAGTAATAGAAGTCTTATAAACGATTCTATTTATTCCATGATGTGTACACATAAATGTTTAGTCTCTAATTGAACCTCATTGAAAGTTGAAGCGTTTCGTATTATATTTTTTTTTAATTCTCTGATTTTCGTGTGTTTGTGTGTGTGTGCGTGTGTCGCCCCAAAATGAAGTGAGCTATCAGCCGGATTCATTTTTCGTCCTCTACAATAAGGGTGAAATACAGAATTTCAAAAATTTGAGCTGTAGAACGCTGAATTTGTTATGATATTTTGCAGAAAGATAGTCTAAAAATGTGTTCTATGACAAGAAAGCATCAGCTTGCTACTTTTAGATGGCTAAGCGAAGCTCTGATGGGTGCCAAAATCAACTTTTAGTCGATGGCTCGAAATCCATTGATTATTGACGGCTATCTTTTTTGTGAGCTTTAACTGCTAGGTATTTACTTTAAATTGAGATATTATGCATTCGCGCTTATATCTTTGGGGTTCGAATTTCCCTACTTTACCTGATGCCAAAAGTTGACAAAATACTTTCTGTGAAATATTGTAGAAACATAATGATCACGTGTTTTTGTAACTTAAGTAGTTGAGAATACAAAGGATGAAATTTTGGCACGATGAAGTAAACAGGTTTACCACGTTTTTGCACTTTTGGTTCTTTCATTTCGATTCTATGGAATTTTAATTCCGAAACTTTATTTGGTGAGTTGTTTTTTAAAAGCATCTTGACGTGCTCTTTTGCCAAATACATATTACTTTGAAATGCTACAATCTTTTGTATATTTACTTTGATACGCAATCTTAGAAACTATCGAAGGGGAGAAAAAAGAAGTAGGACTACAACTACTACTACTACTACTACTACTACTACTACTACTACTACTACTACTACTACTACTACTACTACTACTACTACTACTACTACTACTACTACTACTTCTACTACTACTACTACTACTACTACTACTACTACTACTACTACTACTACTACTACTACTACTACTACTACTACTACTACTACTACTACTACTACTACTACTACTACTATATTATGAAAATCATGATAAAGATAGAAAATTTGAATTTCTTAAGTTAAGCTTTGAAAAAAACTATTTTTTTCATCATAAGACTCTGAGACAGAAAACGGTCACACTCAAATATGGCAAGAACTATTAGCAAAACGAAGAATTCCTAACGGAACAAACTTGTTCAGAAGTGGAGGGACGTCGATGACTCTATTGAAGCTCCACCGTTCTTAGCTCGAGCTGCCCTTCCTCACGGTGGCAATTAAAAAAAAAATAGGAATTGCTATATCAAACTAACCGATGGAGCGAGAGAATTTGGAAAGTTTTGAAGCCAGAAATAGAGCCCTCACTCTATCTAATGTGACAGGTTTTCGTTGTGTCAAAATTTGATATTTGTTATTCTTCTCATGCAGGAACCGCCAGGACGTTAAAATTATCGCAGCATATGGTTTCACGAGGAGCAAGCAGGTTGGATACAGTTACCCAAGTGGAGTACTAGTCTTGGAAATATAAAGAAAATAATAAGGAAAAAAGATAGTTTGCTGCGGCATCAACGTCTAACACCCGCTAGAAACAGGCTTCACAGCGGAGGTTTTATTAATGCTGATATTGATATTGATTATTTTTAAAAGTAAGATAAAAACTAGTGCTCTCTTATTTTGGAACAAAAACTTCAAAATTATTATTTCCATGCTTTTTTTATGGAAAAATCTAGGTCATACAGAGGACATAATATTTTTTTTTCGCATTTTAATGGCCTGTAAGTTTATTTTCTATCTGAAAACAGTATTTTTAGAGTGTGAGATATTCTGAGGGAAAAAAAAAAGAAGTAAAAGAAAAATAGTGAATGGAAGAAAGGTGTATAGATAGTGAATGACAGAGGGAAAGAGACATGAAGGTAGGGAGAAAGGTAGAGCTATGGATAGATAGGGAGTGAAAAAAAAGAGAGAAAGGGGTAGAGATACAGAGAGAGAGGGGGAGAGAGAGATACAGAGACAGACAGACAGACAGACAGACAGAGACAGAGGCAGACAGAGATAGACGGAGAGAGTTAGAATTAGAGGGAGATACAGAATAAGAGGGAGAAAGACTGTCAGGGAGAAAAAGACACAAATAGAGTGCTACAGTTAGAGAGGAAGTTAAAGAGATAGAGGAAGTTAAAGAGATATCAGGAGAAATTCCTTCATATCTCATTAGGATATGAGTAATGTCATTCTGAAAATTAATATTAGGACAGAGATAAAATAAACCAGCGACCGTCTGTTTTCATACGTAGAAGAAATCGGGTATGGTGCAATGGTCTAGGGTAACTAATACGGAGCTGATGGAGATAGGTAAATAGATAGAGAGAAGGAGAGAGAGAGATTAATTGATGGAATGATATAGACGAAATCGATAGATAAAAGATAGATGGGTGGAAAGAGAGATAGGCACAGGCTTAAGGATATATATATATATATATATTAATAGATGGCTATGCTTGCTGTTTATACTATAAATGTAAATATAGAGATAGATAGACAGACATGTAGATAGATATATAGACAGATAAACAGATAGATAGAAAGGCAAATTGAATGATAGAAAATTTAGTGTAAGAGAAGTTATATTCAGTCAAGACAGATAGAAAGATAGCTGTTGAGAAAACAGATAGATAGATAGATAGATAGATAGATAGACAGACAGACAGACAGATAGATAGATAGATAGATAGATAGATAGATAGATAGATAGATATGTTGATTGATTGACGGATAGGTAATTAGATAGTTAGATTAATAGACAAATAGATACTGAGATAGCTCGTTAGATAGATAGATAGATAGATAGATAGATAGATAGATAGATAGATAGATAGATAGATAGATAGATATGTTGATTGATTGACGGATAGGTAATTAGATAGTTAGATTAATAGACAAATAGATACTGAGATAGCTCGTTAGATAGAGATAGAAAGATGGGTGGATAGACAGACAGATAGATGGATAGAAAAAAAAATAACTACTCATATAACAAATAGAATGCAAAAGGAAGTAGGATAGCCAGTGATGAAGGATGAAATGAAAAAAAAAAATAAGATGAGAGGAAGGAAGGATTGAACGTGTTGCAAAAGGAGTTGTGGCAGCGGACAGACAAAACAAAAAACCAGACAAACAACGACAAGAAAGGAGGAGAATCCGTAAAGATGAGTAGAAGGTCTCAAAGAACGTAACTACTGTTAAAATAAAAAGATGGCTTGGCAAAAAGAATGAAAAATGTGTGAGATCAGTCAAGCGTGAGTAAGTAACAGATGTGGTAACGTGGCAACGCGGTGAGCAGCCAACCGTTAAGCCTGGGCTTGAAGAGGCTAAGCTGAGGCCGCCTGCTCGTGTAGGTACAGATCCATCCATCCTCACCTACTGTAAGTGCAAGTAAAGGATGAGAATTTCCAACCAGGAGGCTTTTAATTTTTTTTTTTTTTTTTTTTTTTTTTTTTTTTTGTATAGCCTCGAATGGTTTGAAAATGAAAAAAGACAAAGTAAAAAGTAAAAAAAAAATTGGTAGTAGAAAAAAAATGTGTACAGTGCCTACACGTGCTACACACGAAAATTAGCTTACACGCGAGTGTGAAATGCAGACAGTGATTAACAAAAATTGTGTACTGTGCTTCTTTCAAGCAGCTTTTAGACAATTTGCAGATGGAAAGAATGATTTCGAACAAAGAAATGACACTGATGCTACACCCGAAAAGTAATTGAAATTTATACAAAGAGATTCGTGAGTATTCGCGAAATATGTACAGGTTATAGAAAATATGGGCTAAACTTTTAAGTTAAATAAACAAACCTACGCAATTTAAGAATAAACTATGATAACAATGATTATAATCGTGACTTTGAATATGATGAAGATTATAATGGTGAGGCTGATGATGATGATGAAGATTATAATGGTGAGGCTGATGATGATGATGACAATGATGACGATGAGTATGATAACAATAATAATAATAATAATAATAATAATAATAATAATAATAATAATAATAATAATAATAATAATAATAATAATAATAATAGGTAGACGAAGAAGAAAAAAGTAGTAGTAGTAGTAGTAGTAGTAGTAGTAGTAGTAGTAGTAGTAGTAGTAGTAGTAGTAGTAGTAGTAGTAGTAGTAGTAGTATTAGTAGTAATAGTAGTAGTAGTAGTAGTAGTAGTAGTAGTAGTAGTAGTAGTAGTAGTAGTAGTAGTAGTAGTAGTAGTAGTAGTAGTAGTAGTAGTAGTAGTAGTAGTAGTAGTAGTAGTAGTAGTAGTAGCAGTAATAGTAGTAGTAGTAGTAGTGATAGTAGTAGAGCAATTTATGAAAGAGCGATAGTGCTTTTCCTTTACTTTTTTAATATACGCCAATAACAATATTTAACTACTTTGGAAATAGCAACGTGATCTCTCTACACTTGCTTTGCTATCTTGAAGAAGACTGTGGGATTCGTGTGAAGAATTCATGATAAGGAATCTTTTATTAGGTTGTTTTCAAAGGCGACGGAGTAAGGATGTCTTACTTGACAAAAAATTTCGTGTTTGTAAACAAGGGAGAACCAGATAGAAAGTGCCACAACAAAAGAGTTTGTCTTTGGTAAGCCTAGAGCAAGGAGGCATTAAAAAACAGATAAACTGAGGGACAGTCAGTAAAGAAGAAAGAAAAAGAAAGAACAGGAAGAAAGAGAAAGAAAAAAAACAGTAAGAAAGAAAAAGAAACTTTAGAGGGTAGCAATTGATATTTGGTGATTCAAACTTTCCGCACATCATTACACTCCCAAAATCTTCATTTTTTTTTTTACCAAATAAAAAACTTAAAGTAAATATGTACATACACATTTTCATGTTAGTGAGAATGGAACATTCAACTCTGAAAGTTTTGGTTTTTTTTAGACCATCCCGCATGCGCTTGAGCAATTTACTCACACTTGTGATATTAAATAAATAGCAAAGACTGATTAAGGCGTATAAAATATTCTCTCGCTATATGATTTGCTTAGATCTCGACCTAGTTGGGACTGTAGTAATCCTGTGAGTGGAACGTAATTAGATTTTGTGGCAGGAGTGGAGTGGGTGTGGGTGGTAAGTTTTAGAAAGACAGCCGTGAATTTTATATATATACCTCGTGTTTTAACACTCGGGGAATAGATATCGCCTATTACGATTAGTACAGTTTGTTTGGCTGTCAATAAGAAAAGGCTTTAGAAGGACCTTTAAATATATTGGGAAAGAATAAAGTTAGCTCTTTTCTAGTATTGGTCATTCAGTATCGATTGAAACTTTCAGAGAGACTTTATAGCCGCATTTATTCGATTCTCTTATATTTTATCTTAATGGAGTAATTATTATTTTTAAAGAAAATGTTTACTAAGTAGTAATTCTAATGAAATAACTGAAAATTAAAGCAACAGATACTGTCAAACAAGTAAAATATGGTGAAACATTCATGCAGTTTTATTTAGTAAAGATAAGTTATGGCTAGTGCATCGAATACTTGTTTTACCTAATGACCTTCGCATAGGATTCACCGCGGGAACTTACTAGAATAAGATAAAATCCTGTAAATCGATCTTAAAGTACATTATGAGGCCTGAATGGAAAGTTTGTTTGTTTATTACAGCCTGCATACAACTAGGGGATTTTAAGCCTTTTGCTTGTCAAATTTAAGACCACATCAGGGCAGGGCGGAACTGGGAACATGAAGTCTCGAACTCACTAACAGCGGAGAGAGAGAGAGAAAGAGAGAGAGAGAGAGAGAGAGAGAGAGAGAGACAGACAGACAGACAGACAGACAGACAGACAGACAGACAGACAGACAGAGACAGACAGACAGACAGACAGAAAAGAGACAGAGATAAAGAGGGGGGAGAGGTCGAATCCATCCACGAAGAAGATCCTTGCGTGGGAGCAGAAGGAATAGAATGATAGAAATATGGGCTATCAAACGGCTCAAGGAAATTATTATATGACGGCTGATCGAAGCAAATAAAAATAGCCAATGGTCATTATTGTACAAAGATTAGACTCAAAGGAGACCCTTTGGCATAAAAATAATGCAGTTTAATTGAGGAGACCGTAATGCTCATTGGAAGAAATTTCAGAAGGAAAAAAAAGAATCAAAAGGTCACTTCGTATCTGCTTCAAAATAATACCAGTTCGTGTTATTCGTATATGCTTCAAAATACCAGTTCGTTTTATTCGTATCTGCTTCAAAATAATACCAGTTCGTGTTATTCGTATATGCTTCAAAATACCAGTTCGTTTTATTCGTATCTGCTTCAAAATAATACCAGTTCGTGTTATTCGTATCTGCTTCAAAATAATACCAGTTCGTGTTATTCGTATCTGCTTCAAAATAATACCAGTTCGTGTTATTCGTATCTACTTCAAAATAATACCAGTTCGTGTTATTCGTATCTGCTTCAAAATAATACCAGTTCGTGTTATTCGTATCTGCTTCAAAATAATACCACTTCGTGTTATTCGTGAGAAAAAGGTCATGTAGTCAGTTGCCTGTAACTCCGCTTGGTTGCACATTAAACAATGTTAAATTCCTTATCTCCACCGCCTCCTTCCTTCTAGAGCATGAATGTCCTAAATGTTTAGAGAAAATAAACGCTTGAGGACAACCGAGCTCTGAATGCGAGTTTTGAAGATAAAACCTGTAATTCAATGTGGCTGTTTGATGATAAATAGAGGTCATGAAGGTCTGATCCCAGTGCTCGTCTGTCAGCGATGACAAAACTCTGGGGTTTTTTGTCTGTCTGATCGCCATGCGCCGTTAGTAATATGGCAAACACCTGATATCGCTCGTCTTTCATGTTGGTTGCATAATAAATGACATGTGCAGTTGATGGTAATGTGCATTGTTTTGTTTCTGTAATTTGTCATTACGGCTGTTCCTTTAGTTCATTGTTGATTTTTATGGTTTGTTCGGCTTTTGGCTTTTCTCTCTCTCTCTCTCTCTCTCTCTCTCTCTCTCTCTCTCTCTCTCTCTCTCTCTCTCTCTCTCTCTCTCTCTCTCTCTCTCTCTCTCTCTCTCTCTCTCTCTCTCTCTCTCTCTCTCTCTCTCTCTCTCTCTCTATTTATCTATTTATTTATCTATCTATCTATCTATCTATCTATCTATCTATCTATCTATCTCTGTCTCTCTTTCTCTCTCTCTCTCTCTCTCTATCTATCTATCTATCTATCTCTGTCTCTCTTTCTCTCTCTCTATCTATCTATCTATTTATCTTTCTCTCTCTCTGTCTCTCTCGTTTTTTTTTCTCTCTCTCTCTCTGTCTCTCTCTCTGTCTCCCTCTCTTAATTAAGACGCAAAGCAGCTCAAACAATTATTATCGTTTTTTTTTTTGAAAATTAAAGTTGACATGGTACTATCTGTATATGTAGATATGTGTACCATTGTTTTGTTTTTTAAATAACATGTTTTAGTTCCGTGAAAGAAGACGATCGATAAATCTTATCCACCTAATACCGAAAGCTGCTGAAAATAGGTTCTAGCTTTTTCTGGTTTCTTTTTCATTTCTACATTAAGTTGTAGTATTTTCTACGATGGAAAAATGATTGTAAATCAGAACAGGTCTTCTTATTACTATGATCACCCTCAAAAACGGAAGAAGCGAATGTTAAAGCCAAAAATATATAACTAGGCGAAAAATAATTCACATGTTGTGGGAAAACAGTTTCTTTGGGAAATCAAGAGTAAAGACTGAAGTAAGAAAATTAATAGTCTTGATATAATCAGCATCTGTCTTAAGGAAATTAGTGTCCATTTTTCATCTCCGAAACAGACAAAGCAACAATATGCAAGCACGGGTGAAAATAGTCTCATTACGACAAGCCTAAACTCTGCACCTATTGCAGGTGCATATGAACATGTTTTGCATTATGTTAGAACCTTGCCACTGTTCTTCATTCAATAGTGAACAAATGAGCTCAAAACTGATCGGTCTGTTGAAAACCGTGATAAATTAAAAATGTTGATAGAATGAAGGTGGAGAAAAGAGAACGGGAAGTGACAAATGAGCAAACAACTTAAAATAATAAAATCAGAAAAAAAGTATGATCTAAGTTATCGTTATTACAGATTATACTGTAAGCACAGCTACAACTTCTAAAATATTATTACTTCTCCTATTTGGACTGTAAATACTTTCACAACTACTACTACTAACATTACTACTACTACTACTACTACTACTACTACTACTACTACTACTACTACTACTACTACTACTACTACTACTACTACTACTACTACTACTACTACTACTACCACTACTACCACTACTACCACTACTACCACTACTACCACTATTACCACTACTACCACTACTACCACTACCACTACCACCACCACTACCACCATCACTACCACCACCACTACCACTACCACTACGATTACCACTACCACCACCACTACCACCATCACTACAACCACCACTGCTACCACCACTACTGACACTACTACTACCACTACTAATACCACTACTACTACTACTACTACTACTACTACTACTACTACTACTACTACTACTACTACTACTACTACTACTGCTACAACTACTACTACTACTACTACTACTACTACTACTACTACTACTACTACTACTACTACTACTACTACTATTACTACTGCTGCTGCTACTACTGCTGCTGCTACTACTGCTGCTACTGCTACTGCTACTACTACTACTGCTACTACTGCTACTACTGCTACTACTGCCACTACTGCTACTACTTCTTCTTCTTCTTCTTCTTCTTCTTCTTCTTCTTCTTCTTCTTCTTCTTCTTCTTCTTCTTCTTCTTCTTCTTCTTCTTCTTCTTCTTCTTCTTCTTCTTCTTCTTCTTCTTCTTCTTCTTCTTCTTCTTCTTCTTCTTCTTCTTCTTCTACATCTAGAGGAGGCAGACCACTGGGGGTAATTATAAGTATGAATTATAAGAACTTGAGTTTTAGGTAGTGATCAGCAGTGGTTAGAATAAGACTTTAAGTGAGTCTCAGAATCTCTGTCTCTTTTTCTATCTCTGAAATCATCAGCCCATCATCTGTCTCCATCTCTGAATCACCGAATCTGCCAGTCTCTACTCCTGAATCTCTCGGCCTTATTCTAACTCTAAATATCTCAACCTGTCCGTCTCCATCTCTGAATCACTCAGCTTATATGTTTGTCTTTAAGTCTAAAATATTTCTGTCATTTCATCTGCATTTCTCTCTATTCCTCATTCTCTCTCGAACTTCATCATTCTTTCACCCACTCACTACCTCTGGTTTTGCTATGATAGTTCACTGACATCTTTGTGCCCTTTTCTTTATGTGTTTGGCCCAACCATCCAGGATGGCCATGTATAATTCACACACTGGGCTCACGCCATGTCACCTTTAGGGACTCAGTGGTGCGTACTGCTCACCCATGAAATAGCACCACACACACGTCCATAATGCATGAGGCGATCCCACCCCGTCTTAGATATAATACTAGGGGAGGCTTTCCCATTTGCAAGACCTTCTTAATATGTCGACATTTAGTGGCATCCATTTGATACAAAACATAAAAAGTAGCTTCAAATATGAGGCTGCCGACCCAGCCTGGCCTATGTTAAACGAGGAATAATTTATGTGCGGAAAGTTCTGGACAGTTCAAAAATCCTTGTCTCCTGTCATTTTCATTGGGAAAAGGGGGCAGCCACCATATTTTATGTGTT
>JAWDGP010001872.1:1585000-1590000 GCA_033675545.1 Elysia crispata
CCGTCGAAAAAGCTGAATCTTGCAATGAATACATACAATCAAACAATCTATTTTTATAATTGTGTATTTTTGTAAAATCTCAATCTCTGGGAAAGCCTTGCGCCTTAAGCCTTTGCTTATGTAAACTCTGATAAAGGGCATTAAATATAAACTTAAAGGTTTTAAACCTTTTCCCGGCAAACAAACCGAGCTGTTGTTGCATTCAGAATATTCTCTTATCGATTTCCTTTTGTGTCGGCTACATGCACAGATGGCTTGAGATTTATTGTTCAATGACGAGAAAGATACGGATTGAATACAAGGATCTCTTCTTCTTCTTCTCTTCTTCTTCTTCTTCTTCTTCTTCTTCTTCTTCTTCTTCTTCTTCTTCTTCTTCTTCTTCTTCTTCTTCTTCTTCTTCTTCTTCTTCTTCTTCTTCTTCTTCTTCTTCTTCTTCTTCTTCTTCTTCTTCTTCTTCTTCTTCTTCTTCTTCTTCATCTTCTTCTTTTCTTCTTCAGCTTCTTCTTCTTCTTCTTCTTCTTCTTCTTCTTCTTCTTCTTCTTCTTCTTCTTCTTCTTCTTCTTCTTCTTCTTCTTCTTCATCTTCTTCTTCTTCTTCTTCTTCTTCTTCTTCCTCCTCCTCCTCCTCCTCTTCCTCCTTCCCCTCCTCATCCCCCTCTCCTTTCCTCCTCCTTTCTTTAAGCGTAAGGGGAGCATATAATTACTTTCAGGCGTCCTTTTGTTTTAAAGCGAATAAAACATGGCGTTCATTACCATCTCGAATTCTAACATATTTTACCACCTGTGTCCATCCCACTATCTCTTTCTCTTTTCTTCTATTATTTTATCTCCCACCTCTCTCTCTCTCTCTCTCTGTCTCTCTCTCTCTCTCTCTCTCTCTCTCTCTCTCTCTCTCTCTCTCTCTCTCTCTCTCTCTCTCTCTCTCTCTCTCTCTCCTCTCTCTCTCTCTCTCTCTCTCTCTTTCTCTGTCTATCCATCTATCTATCTATCTATCTATCATTATCTCTGTCTCTCTCCTCTTTCTGTTTATTTATCTCTTGTTTTATATGTAGATCGCTTAACTGTATATTTATTTATCTATGTTAATATCCAACTGTTTGCCCTCTAGTCTACCGTTCCGATTAATGCTTGTATGGGTATCTTTCTTTCTACTTATTTATCTATTTGTCTTTCTTTCTATCTGTCTATATCTGTATAAATATATATCTTTTGTACTATGAATCATTTGAACTTTAAATTAGAGATAATGTTTGAGTTATCAGAGGTAAAGAGTTACAAGAATTTTTCTGAATTTTTTGTGGACAAAGCGCCTTTTACATTCTGAGCCTTTACAATGAAAAAATTAGATTTGGGGAGAATACATTTTTATTTAATCCAACTGTCAACTAGATTTTAATATATGGAAAAACAGTGTCTAAACTTTAAAGACATTTACAAACAACAAGATGTTATGGTAATCCGATTATGTATAATTGTATAGACCTTACTCATACGACTTCACATCAAATTAATCGAATTACGGCGGAAAATCTTTATTTTTCAGAGAAACTTGACATCATCGCCTACACTTGCTTCTCTGTGGTGATCAGGCTATCACTAGATCGCTATTCCTGGCCAGCTTTCCAGTTTCGGGATTTCAAGACTATCGACCGATTCGTTGAAATGGCTTCTAACACTTCACTGCTTGAGGACGGTATTGGTTTCGATGCCAGGGCAGTGAACTTCGTTTTTTCCAACTCAAGTTGTTTCTTTATTTTTAAGATGTTTTGTTTTGATTTAATATCAGAATTAAAATTTTTGTGCGAAAATCTGAACTATCTGCAACAGTGCAATTAGACTAAGCGCTGGAAGGAGACTGAAAAAAAAATGGTGATGAAGTGTATTTTGCAGATTGTTTGCTTTAAGTTTTAAAGACGGTTTTAGAGGCATGGAGGTACGCGAGACTTAAACGTGCTTTAATCTAACCAAGGGCATAATGATTTTGTCCGCAGTCGGGTCCTGGCTCTAATGCATTGTACCGAACTTTTCCTAACACTTAAAACGACGACGCTTAGGGTTAAAAAATGACTACCGTTGCCGACGAGTTTTAGATCTAGCCGGCCTTTTGCAATCACTTGCTCCAGCTCTATGCCATTCTGACATTGGTGTTGGCCATATCAGAAAGCTGACTAATGTTTTAAAGGTCCTAGATTATAAAGACACCTTCCAGAATTCGTGGGTTTACTAGACGGTATCGTATGACCTATAGGAGACTGACCGGCGTGTGACGTAGGCGCTGTTATCTTGAGATCACGAACTCCTTCAATTGACCAATGGAAAGCATTGCTGCAACGTGCATGTACACGCTAGTCTAGTTTGCCATTTAGTGTGTTTCTCACCTCGTGGTTAAAATATAATGCGGCATCGTTGTGTTAAAACTCTTGGTTTCGTCGCAAAAAGAAATTGATAATAATAATCAATGAAGTTCTTAATTTCAATCTTTTTTTTTTTCTTTTGACCAAAATTCCATATTATTTCATCTGTATGTTCCGCCAAATCTCTCTCTCTCTCTCTCTCTCTCTCTCTCTCTCTCTCTCTCTCTCTCTCTCTCTCTCTCTCTCTCTCTCTCTCTCTCTCTCTCTCTCTATATATCTATATATATATATATATATATATATATATATATATATATTCAATTATATATATATATATATGTATGTATGTGTGTTTATATATAAACATATATACATATGATGTATAATATATTTGGTGTAATTTTAATGAGCATGGTCACAAGGTGAAGAATATGACTCAAACATGGTGTGAAAAGGAAAGCCATGGTAAAGAAAAGACAGCAAGCGGAATGGGTGAGGAAGAGAAAGAAAATGGGAATGGATAAAACCTAGTAAAAGTCGTTAAACATAAAAAGGGGTCCTAAGAACTTGAGTTGGGTAAGAGGTAGATAATACTTGAAGTTATAAGAGGGAAACAGTGAGAATATTGAAAATTAGATAAAATATGAGAAGTGGGAAAATTGTACGAACTTTACCATTAACATTTCTCCATTCTGCAGAGCCAGTAATCATTCTGAGCCTTATCAAATTCTGTTCCCTCCCTTACTCCTTCTCTACAGTTGTTCAGTGTACTATAACTGCTCCAGCTGCTGTTCATTCGATCGGGAGGAAACAATCATCTAAGAAAGTTATTAAACAATATATCGACATGACCCCTCAAATGCAACCGGCCAAGTCGAGCATTATAAAGTTATGTCAAGGGAAATCGATATGACAACAAAAGTTTATCAGCTTGGCCCAAAAGAACATCGATAATTATTGTATTTGCACAATGTGGAACGCCGAACGTCGCGTGATACAGGACTCGTCCCGAGATCTGCAGAGACTTGCCTCGAGGCTACAGTTACAGCCCTCGATCAATGAATGAGTTTGAGATCTCACCTCTTCTGCCTTAAGTTGCCTGACGGAGGCTTGTTTGGAGTGCGAAAAAAGGCATGATATAAAAATGACGTTTCATTGTGCTTTTCTATAGTCCGGAAAATTTCAACCATACAATTATAAGTTTTGTGTAAAAAAAATAAGAAGGAAAAAAAAAAAGAAAATATAACTTCTGACAGTTAGTTAAATTAAATTTCATTATAATATTGCTTGATGTGAGTGTGTATAAAACACAGTTATTCGAGCCAGCCCAGTTATTAAATAATACATTACTCTGCCTTGAGGGCAGGCCTGCGTCTTTTTTTAATAACTTGTTTTCGAAGATCTGATCAATGAAATAATCAAGATAAGTGGTTTAGCCCCAACGGTGGCTAATATGAAAAAATCTCTCTAGCAAGTTAAACGAGGGTTTCACTCATCAGATAGCTCAGTACTAGAGCACTCGATTGCCAACCTTTATATTTAAGATTCAAGTCCCTTTAGTTATTCCTTAGGGTTTTCCTTAGGTTGTTTGTTTTGGGTTGTTTTTTTTTTAATCTGTGCAATGACCGGAGCCTGGTGTTGACTTTGATTTGACATGTCGTGTGTCCGTGTCTGTTTCTCACTACCAGTTCTTGAAATCGGTTTGTTTTGCTTCGCTGTTGTTGATATAGCCCGCCCACAACATATTCATCCAAGGCCTTTAGGTATCCACGCGAATACTAGGGCAGATGCTCTAATCCGACATCCATATGGATATTCGGCCCCAATCTTTCCATTCGTATTTTTAGCTTTGATATAAGGCGTTGATAAAAGTATGTTTATGAAGAATTACTAACCTACCTACATAAACACAAAAAATTTCTATGAAATGCATTGTATAAAATGAGAATTACATTATGGCGGTCGCAGCTGTTTGTTATAGACTAAAAAAAATGCATTACTGTGATAAGATTGTTATTTCAAAAATGAAAAGTAATTTTGCTAGATCGCATGCTACATAACAGTTTCTAACTATTCAGTTACTTATAGAAAGGCATAGGGTTAAAAAGAAAAATGTACAAAAAGATCAAGAAGAGACAAAACACATAAAATATTATCGATACAAATAACACTTGGACTACTTCGATTGACCATCAAAATGCTGCATCAAATTCATCATTATGTTCTTATTTTTTCTGGATTCTCTTTTCCTTACCTGCATTAAAGTTAATCAATACGCGGAACACCAAAGTAATTAAAGCTTACAAGGGATACAAATACTATCGGGTACAAAATTTGTTTCTCTACTCGTAGTAGTAGTAGTAGTAGTAGTAGCAGTAGCAGTAGCAGTAGCAGTAGCAGTAGCAGTAGCAGTAGCAGTAGCAGTAGTAGTAGTAGTAGTAGTAGTAGTAGTAGTAGTAGTAGTAGTAGTAGTAGTAGTAGTAGTAGTAGTAGTAGTAGTAGTAGTAGTAGTAGTAGTAGTAGTAGTAGTAGTAGTAGTAGTAGTAGTAGTAGTAGTAGTAGTAGTAGTAGTAGTAGTAGTAGTAGTAGTAGTAGTAGTAGTAGTAGTAGTAGTAGTAGTGGAAATAGAAGTAACAGCAGTAGTGGC
>JAWDGP010001872.1:1595000-1607500 GCA_033675545.1 Elysia crispata
CCTGGCCCTGACCCTCAACACTGGGACGCTTGTGGACGTCATTGCCTCGGCTCAGCTTCCTCCTTTTTCGACTTTTACTTCTTTCCTTTTTTTTTCTTTTTTTTTTATGTTATGACTTTGATTACGTGGTTGTTCAACTTCATGTCGCTTGTCTGGTAGTTCAGTAAGTCTGAGTTGTTCTTTCTTTATGTTTTGTTGTTTTGTTTTGTTTTGTTTTGTTTCGTATGTGTGGTTTTTTTTTATTTTCCTTTTCCTTCCTTTTTTTTTTTTTTTTGACTAGGATTATCTTCTTTGCAACGTTAAAACCTTTCTCCTCGATTGGCTGATTGGCTGCTCCCTCTCTCTCTCTCTCTCTCTCTCTCTCTCTCTCTCTCTCTCTCTCTCTCTCTCTCTCTCTCTCTCTCTCTCTCTCTCTCTCTCTCTCTCTCTCTCACTCTCTTTCTCTCTCTCACTCGCTCTCTCTCGCTCTCTCTTTATCTGTCTATTTATCAGTCTATCTATCTATCTATCTATTTATGTATCCCTCTCTTTTTCTCTTTCTTTTCTTTTATGTTTCGTTACACAACCGTCAGTCTTATATAAGATACAAGCTTATTCTTTCATTATTATACCCTTCTAAAACACCCACATATTTTGAAGCCCGAATTAGCATTTCCGTCGCAGTTATAGAAAGTTGTATCATCGACACAGAGAGGTGAAAATAAATTATGTCACGTTATGCAACGGAAGAAAAACTGCCTTTATGCTCATTTTTAACTGTCAAATTTAGCGATCTGAACGAAAAAAAAATAATAATAATAAAAAGTTTTAAAAAGCCGTGAAAGGTCAAACTGCCTGGAGTTAGAGGAACACAAACCTGGCATCTGATTAGGTCGTGAAAATTGTTCAGGGCGTTGTAAAAGATACTTCAAAGTAAAGGTACAAATGCAAAAAGTCTTTCAACTCAGGTGTAAAATTAAGATGAGTGGTTGCGTAACATGAATGGAAATGGTCAGACGTTTTCATAATCATGAGCCAATTATATAACAATGCAGATATAGAAAGCATTCATTTTAAAATTTTCTGGGTTTTTTTTCTTACTACTTTTTTAAAATCTTTTTTATTTATAGTTTTTTTCGGAAGCTTGTATGCTCGACTGGCCATTAATTATAAACGGCTTTTCATAGTTGGAAATTCGCCTCCCCGTCAATATTGATCGTGATATTTCGTCACCACTCAAGGTAAATCGAGTAATTTTGCTTAAAACTTTTGCATTTCAAATCTTATGTTTTAGCTTAATATGAAATGTGTTATATAACTAGCACTTAAGACTGTGGGAAATCTTGTTATAAATAGCGAATAAAACTTGAATTTTTGTCCGTCTTGGAAACTTTTTCCAGACATAATTATTACCGACCAGTGCATGTGGCTGAGGGGTTAGAGCGACCGCCCTGATATCCGCAGAGAATTTCTTCGAAGGTTCGAGCTTCACACGTGCGGTAGGTGAGGTTAGGATTTCATTTTTTTTTTTTTAATCCTGCTCTGTCCGACTGGGGATTAAGTTTGGTTTTTCAAAAATATCTGAGATCATCTTGTATGTGGAGGAGAGGGGGATTGGGGATGTGGAGGAGACGGGATTTCCAGATTGATAGCAGTAGTGCGGACAAGTCTTATATAAAATGAGTTGTTTTCAGCGTAGAGTAAATATTAAAGCATATTAAATTGTGTTTTCCTTCGTCATTGAGTTGATGCCAGCGCCCTCTTATTTGTAGATAGTTAGTATTGGTTCACAAAGTACAAAAGATATAATTCGTTCCAAAGGATTGTGATGGGCACGGTTTTATTTTCATTGAAGACAGATTTGACCTGGCAGTAAAAAGACTTATTAAGCAGCTAGAAGGGTGAACTCTACATAAGCGTTTGGAAATTTAAGATTAGTTTAATGCCATTAATTTTGTAAGCTAAAGAGCGATATTAAAGAGATCCATTGTTACATTATGTTCATCTTTATAGAGGCCCTTGCCTTTCATTCATATCATATATATCAGGAAGAAAAAAGAATATTTGGGGAACAAAGATGAGTAGAAATCCGAAATTCCTTTCTAGATTTACAAGATATTCCAAAGGTAGATGCATGAACATAAAGATAAATGTTTTTAGCAATATCATTTTTAGGTTATAATATACACGTTTGGAAACAAGCTGTTACCACAGTTGAAAATCAGCGTCTACAAGAGAAAGCAAAAAATTTTCAACAGCATTGCTCGCTATTACTAGAATCTTACTGATGACAAAGGTCCCGGCCGAAGAAAATCCTCTGATGTGTGGATAAAAATAAAACGCTGGCCTCTTAGTGTGGTCGATCGATCGGCAAACGGGGGGAAAGCTGGTTTATTGGTTTAGGCTGGCTAGGGGAGCGGAGGGACCGATTGGGACGGACCGATAGGGAAGGCACCGCTAATGCTCACTAGCTCACACGGGAACAACTTTCTCTTGTCAAATGTTCGGGTTGCGAGTAAAGAGAAGTATTAAAAAAAATAGTTAAAGGTGTAACCTAGAGATTGGAATGTGAGCACGAAGTCTGGATAATGGGAATCGAAGGGGGTTATGAAAGAGTTTCGAGTGGAGATAGAGAAGAGGAAGGAGGAGGAGGGGGGGAGGAGAAGAAGAAGAAGGAAAAGAAGAAGAAGAAGAAGAAGAAGAAGAAGAAGAAGAAGAAGAAGAAGAAGAAGAAGAAGAAGAAGAAGAAGAAGAAGAAGAAGAAGAAGAAGAAGAAGAAGAAGAAGAAGAAGAAGAAGAAGAAGAAGAAGAAGAAGAAGAAGAAGGAGAAGAAGGAGAAGAAGAAAAAGAAGAAGAAGAAGAAGAAGAAGAAGAAGAAGAAGAAGAAGAAGAAGAAGAAGAAGAAGAAGAAGAAGAAGAAGAAGAAGAAGGAGGAGGAGGAGGAGGAGGAGGAGGAGGAAGAGAATTAACACAAGAGGAAATATACAAGAAAGATTGTAAGGAAGCTTGATTGTACCTAAAGTGTTTTGTAATTGTGACATTTGCTTTAAAAAAAAGACAATAGTTATATAATTTATATGCATAGATAAATGATACTAGGAAAAACCAAACGTTAATGAGAAATAAAATTTGGTGCCAAGAAGATGGAATAAAAGAGATGGATAGCGCTGTAAAGATAAAGCCTGGTACAGAAAGACAGTAGCAAAAGAAGCAAACGGAAATTTAACCAACAACTCCATGACAAATCTGTGGCTAGAACAATTTATGGATTTTGAGATAACAGGAAAACTGCGTTGCAAAATGGCAATCTTCGATACTTCGCATTTCGTACAATAAGTGTGTATTGAACGTAACAAAAACCCTTGATATCATTTTTGAGTATGCCTAGTTTTCAACATAGTCCTCTTTAGAGAATGAAAGTAAAACTATAGACTTGGGAAACAAAGTAACGATAAAACGGCACCATTTTTTTTTCATTTCTATGATCAGAAGTAGAAACGGATTCCTGTCAGCCAAGTTTTTTTTTCTTCTTTCATCGCTCTGGAGCCCTGGGTGAGCATCATCAGAGAGGGAGCGTACAATCAGGCACCAGGACCGGGTTGGTCTGATCGATAAACAGGAAGGAGGGAACCGGACACATTCCCCCTTACCTCCCGTGTTTCTGGGCCAGGAAATGGAGGTGAAATCACGAGATACGCAGAATGCTGTTCGGCTGTCCGCTGTTATGTGCACTTTATACTTTACTGATAACAGAGACGTTGTAATTTTTACCCTTTGTTTAAACGCTCCAGTCCAGTCTTAATAAAACATTAGTCGTAAGTCATAGTGTAAAGTAGCAAAAAGGGTTGTTTTTTTTTGAAGATTTTAGAACAAAAAAAACACGATTAAAATACTGAACAATTATGACACGTGCTTTTGTTGATTTAATCGAAGATGTGCACTTTAGACCTAAATGATAAGAGAAAAACGTTACAATTTCTACCCTTTGTTAATACACTCGTCTCTCGTCGTAATCAAACGTTGATTTTAATTAAGCTCGTAATGTGAGGTAACAAAAGGTTTTCAAGAAACTTAGAAGAAAGAATACGATTAAAATACTAAAGCATTCACAACGAATACAAGAAGCCAGCGATAGTCACTGCAGTTAAGGATCTACTTATTTCAAAACAATTTACAGAAAAGATGATTTAATATTGTAGCAGTAATGTAATATGTTATTTGCAGTTGTTTTTGGTTGTTGTTGTTTTTTTTCCCTTAAATGATCATGAAAAATTATTGTTTTAGCAAAGCGATAGAGTTCCAAATGAAAATGAAAAAAGGGATTCACCTTTTTTTTTCTTTTCAACTATGCAGGTTCGTATTAATTCGTTTTCAAGTTTCTTTCCTCTTTCGTAAAAGTTTTGAATTATTTTATTCAGTAGTAAGACTAAAATGAACCGTTTAAAATCATTCGGTTTTTTTTTTCAACCATCCCAATTCCCACCTTATTAAAAAAGGAAGACAACAATAGAAAGAACGCTTTAAAAAAAGGATATTCAACAAGACTGCAAGTGTGGGATTGGTTATATTGAATTAATGAAACGTTTGTGATTGCTGTCACAGTTGTCTTGTTAACAATTGTCGGGCTCTAACTTCCTTTTGTTTGTTTTGTTGTTGTTGTTGTTGTTGTTGTTGTTGTTTTGGTTTGTTTGTTGTTTATTTGTTTTGTTTTGTTTTTTCGTTTTTTTTTTTTTTGGTTTTTAGTTTTTTTGTTTTTTTGGTTTTGTTTTGTTTTTGTTTGTTTTTTTTGTTTGTTTGTTTGTTTGTTTTTTTTGTGGGGGGGGGGGGTGTTGGAGTTTTTTTTGTTTTTTTTTTTTGGTATAAGGACGAGCTTGGATAGACCTTCCACAAAGGAGATATTAATATAAAAGAAACGTTTATAATTATAGCAGAACTAGACCGATTGTGGCGATAAAACTTCATAAGATCTCAGTAAGCGTCCTTTGTACCATCGATCATAGTCTTATACCATGGGTAATTTTTTTTTTTTTTTAAAGATAGATCTAGCCGCTGTGCGCATGATGTTATCTGTGTTATTACTGCAGGGTAAGGCGCGCCAAACTCCCGATGGAAGATTTACAACGTGCACATGAATTTCTCAAGGCGCAGATGTCGCCGTGATTACAACAGCTGGCCGTCAGCTTCTTTTCTCTGATTCAACGTTATTGACCGAACCACGGATAGCTTCGGCGCGAGCTTTTCCAATAGATTTTTTTTTTTAATATTATTTTATTGTTTACTTAAGTGCAGTGGGAAGAAATGAGGTGTCAGTGATGCTTTATATAAGTGCGTAAACTCCGGTCAGAATTGAGAATCGATTCAGAGTTATTTGAACTGGTTGGGTCTTTTAAATGAACTGGATTTGTAAATCGTCATGTGAACATGGCAAGGTTTTAAGTTCTTCAAAGAATGAATGAATCAGATCCGTCTTAGTTTCAGCTTTCGAGATTCGGCTCTTGCATCTTCTATCCACCTCTCTAGCTATCTTTCTGATTTTGTTTTGCAGCCCGATCAATGGTGGGCTAAAATATATAAAACATAAAAGAAAGAAAATTGAGACACAGACTGAAAAGCACGTCGAAAATTTCAACAAAAAAATGCTTCAAGTTTAAGAGATCCAGGGCAAAACAAATCTATTGCCAGTCTCATAATTAATTAAAACTATTCTGTAGACAATCTAATAATCGCCAGGTAAGTTTGGTTTGAAAAACACATTTCAACCGGCTATCACATGCGTCAGAATTACAAGAGCTAGAGTTTTAGGTGGTGCTCAGTAGTGATTGAATAAGGCTTTATGTGTAAATGACGGTAAAACGCTTGCAATTGTTGCTCTAGAACTATCGATTTATAGATCCTTGCCACTCAAAGAGAGCATAGCTTATACCAATACGCCACTTGTCTACGCTTCTGCCAGATCTAAATTTGATATTCCATGCGTCAGTTTAACACATTAAAACCATAAGTCGTGTAAAAAAAAATGCAAAGTTCAACCTTTGGCAAAGATGACCCACTTATACAAGTAAACAAGTAAATTAAAAGAAAAATTGAATCAAGGCCAAAACCATAAAATTAATAAAATCAACATGCAAAAAAAAAAAATCCGCAGTTGATCCCAAAGATGTAGAGGAAATATAATGGTTGAGTTTTGTTTTCTCCCTTTTTTTAATAGTATACTCTTATTTAATTAAATTATATTGAGTTGGTTGAAAAAATCTAAAACAGCATGAAAAGATCAAAATCAGGTGGGAATACAGTCGAGTTGGCATTAGACCATGAACGTACAAGATGGAATGACAAAGAAGTCTGAAAGTTAATCTATTAAATAATTATGAATTAAATAAACCGTGAGTTTATGATGCGGCTGGAGCTGTGACCTAGATAAAGAAACTAGATCTATGCAGGGTTGTTTACCACAACTATGTAGCAAGAGTGTAAGGATGATAATTATGAATGGCAAGATGCTAAGATAAATCCAAGCACAAAAGATTTATAGCGAGAAAGAGAGCGATTGTGAGAAAGAGTGTATGAGTGAGTGTGTGTGTGTGTATAAGAGATAGATAGATAGATAGAGAGAGAGAGAGAGAGAGAGAGAGAGAGAGAGAGAGAGAGAGAGAGAGAGAGAGAGAGAAATTAGCGTTTGTAAAAAGTGGAGTCTAGACAGAATAATCACTGTAGCATGACATAGAGGATCTCTATAAACATCACATTCAAATAATTCTGGCTCACCTGTTACCAAGGCGGACGCATAAGTATAAGATTTAATTAACAAAAATGGGCTAATAATGGGCAAAAATAGAAAAAATAATGAACAAAGTTTATATAAAAATTTGGGACGTAAAACTGATGGAACTCCTCAGAAATATAAATATTTAAATAACTATTGAAAAGTACAAAAAACAGTTGATATAGCAACGCATGTGATTATCACGCTTCAAAAAGGTAAAGGCCAGGATCTAAGAAATGTAAGTGTCATGTTCCATATTTTTAAATGCCAGCTGAAGAGAGCATAAAGCGCAAGATCAAAGAGGGACATTGGCAAAGAACAATTTGAGATTTAGAGATAACGGATCAAGGAAAAGAAGGACAAGCTTAAACTTCAACTTGTTACAAACTTCATAATATTAACTAGTTATTTTTAATTCATATTAATTTTCAACTACAGCGTAAAACTTTAAGAGTATTACATTGTTCACTGACGATTATATACATTCATCAATTTATTTAATCATTCTATCGGTTTAACATTCAAACTGATAGTAATTTTCTAATAGCACAAAGTTTATTTATGGCAGACCCACCAGTGTTCTGATAAAGCGTAGCGCTGTTAACTAATTAACCCACAGACGTCATGACTTTCAGCATGACAAGGGAGCGATCCCGATGGTTTATAATTTGGGTTGTCGGTCAAAAAAAAAATAGTACATATTTAAAAGGCACAAAGAACAACAATAGACGGATTGTCAGAAAAATAAAAGAGCGAGTGGAAAATTCGTTATTTCTATATTTTTTTTTAAGCGCTTTGGTCTTCAAACGTCACAAAACTCGTGGAGACAAGTATATAGGATCGGTACTTGAAGACGCTTTTTTCCATCTTGCTAAGTCTACTACTTGTCATGTGTACCTTTCATTCTGACACCACGTATGCAACCGTATCTTGTCTCGTATGATGACCATCAAACTATTTCAAAAAGGCAAATTTAAAGCTTTTAAAGATTTTAAAATCTAAAGAACTTGGATTCATAAGTATTTGTAAAGGGGAAAAGATGAATGAAAATATTATATCGGCATTACAAAGGTTCAAAAAAGAGGTGTAACCCATCTTAAGATTGTCTAAGTGCCACCATTTTAGTTTGTGAAGACAAAGCTAGAGGAATCGTCGCAGAAAAGGGCGAAGATAGCTATGGCAATAGAGGGATGGAGTAGGATAACTTGAATTCACCAAAAAAGAAAAATTGAGCTTGATATCATATACCAATAAGTTCGAGAGTCTATGTAGGCAGAATAGAATCACCACCACCACCACCATCATCATAACATTCACATCCTCTTCATCCCTTTCATCTTCATCATCATCATCTTCATGAACATCTTCATCATCTCTATCATCATCATCATCATCATCATCATCATCATCATCATCATCATCATCATCATCATCTTCATTATCATTATTACAACCACCACTCTCGTCAACATCATCCCCACCACCATCATCATCGCTATCATCATGGTGATGCTTCCTATGATCATCATATTACCTCAGATAACACAATCATCCTCATCCTCACCACTATCTAAATTATCATCATCATTAACATCATCATCAATCATCATCTTCATCATCATTACCGTTATGCCACTATCATTATGATCACTACCACCATCCTGTCCAATCATTAATCCCGTTATTATTTTTATCATCATCATCATCACCATCATCATCATCATCATCATCATCATCATCATCATCATCATCATCATCATCATCATCATCATTTTCTCATTCATCATCTTCATTATCATTATCATTACCTACATAACCACAATCATTTCGTCATCTTCATCATCATCTTTATCATCATCATCATCAATACCGATATCGTTTGTTTTGGACTGGATTCTTTTGTAATTCTACTATACAATATTTACAAATGATAGAGCCGTGATTTTTCTAGCCCTGCCTGCAGTTATACATTCACCAGATTATCTCTATTAAGATGTATTAAAACCATTTTTATGGTTTCTCTATTCTGAACACATTCATCACCACATCATCATGATTATTTCATTACCAAAAGTACTGTAAACACAAATAACTCGATTTGTTAAACGCAAGATATAGGCTGAGGCATAGCAATTTTTCTTTAAAAATCGAAAAAAAAAAAGCAAGCCTTGATAAGATATTCAGGTACCAGTGCACTTCTTGACACCATCAGGCAAAAATAGTCGTGATTTAAGCCTCTATTGCCTTTCTTTCCTCAAGTGAGAGCGGCCCTATTTCCATCGGAACAGAAATCGATTTGTAATGATTTTTTAAAGCAAGGAAAGGAACTTTCTGTCTTTCACTGCGTTGTTAGGGAAGTCACTCTTTTTCTCTCTGTTCTCTGTCTCTTTCTGCAACTCTCTCTCTCTTTCTATCTATCTATCTATCTATCTATCTATTACTCTCTCTTATTTTTTCTCTCCCGTTCCTGCTCTCTCGATCATGCTGTATCTCTTTCTCCATATCTATCTTTCTTTTTATCTTCTTTTCATTCTTTTTTTCTCCATCTCTATTCCTCCCTCGCTTTTTCTCCTCTCTCTCTCTCTCTCTCTCTCTCTCTCTCTCTCTCTCTCTCTCTTTCTCTCTCTCTTCCCCTCTCTCTCTCCCTCTCTCTCTATCTCTACCTATCTATCTATCTATCAATCTATCTATCAATCTATCTATCTATCTATCTATCTATCTATCTATTTATTTACCCTTTTCTCGCGTTCCCTCTACTTTTTATCTCCCTTTTTACTACTTTCTCACTCTTTCTCCTTACATTAATTTTGCTTTTGTCATTATTTTGTATTCTGTAATCGTTTCCCTTCTCTTTGCCTCTATCCATCTCCACTCTTTAAAATCTATCTATCTACCACTGCAAGATTGGCGTTTAAAGTAGAAACAAAAGTTAGCAAGTTAATACGTTTTAATAACTGCTACTATTGATCTATCTACCTATCTGTTATTTTTTCGTTTTTATATCTGTCTTGTTCGTCCATCCATCTCTCAGATAAATCTGCTCAACGAAGTATCCTCCGTTATAATCTACATCACATTTTTTTTTATTATTATTAAATGTCCTGGTTACGCCAATGAAAACATCAACCATTGCTGTCTACACACCAGCATGTTATCCATCTATGAAGCCCACACTCTGCCTGTTGCCTTTCCGCCCTCTAGATCGGTCTACTAAAAACAGTCCAATTCCCTATGGGCCCAGAGCCCCATTGCCCTCTCTGAGCACTCACTGCCTATCCCCGCCTCCCTGGCTCTTCTAGTCTATATCATCACACAAGCCCTGGCCGATCGATCAACAAAACTCCAACAGTCAGACCCATAGAGACTCGGTCGGTTGGACTCCGGTAGATCTAGAACCTATGAGTAGATCAAGCACAAGGGGAAAAATAGTTCTACAATGATATCTAGCCCTTAAGGCAGAAAGGACACGTCGTATTAGATCTATCGCTTATAGTTCCAAGGCCAACGACGTATAGCCTCCCTTAAGGGCAGCTTATCAACTAATGGTTATAATAAAGGATTGAAAAGTATTGGGTGATTGGATGAAAGTTTGGGGGATGAAGAGGGGTATAGTGAAGAGAGAGAGAGAGAGAGAGAGAGAGAGAGAGAGAGAGAGAGAGAGAGAGATAAAGGGAAAGGTAGATGGATGTCAAGAGAGAGAGAAAGAGAAAGAGAGAGAGAGAGAGAGAGAGAGAGAGAGAGAGAGAGAGAGAGAGAGAGAGAGAGATAGTTTACAGCTTGTTTAATGGCAGTAGCATAGGTTGTGTTACATGTTTCATACATTATAATGAGTCAACTTGGCGTTTGCTCACACCTCTTGCTAACCATTCTGTGGTTAAAAGTGAATGAACATCAGAACAAGACAGAGAGGGAGGCAGCTCAACTTCCACCAGAATAAAATGCATCCTTACATGCTCAGGAAGTCTGCCATCAATTTAACCATAGTGGATCTGGGATGTGTGCATCAGAGCGAGAGAAAGAGAGTGAAAGAGAAAGATGTAGAAACAGAGACAGATAGAAGCTAACAGAGGAGAGCAAGACGGAGAGAGGCACTTAGAAAGACGATCATGCAGGCACGAAGTAAGCATTCAGAAAGAGGGTACAGGAGACAGACAAAAAATGAGACAACTAGGGGAGCAGAGAGGAGACAGAAAAGGAGAAATCGAGAGAGAGAGAGAGAGAGAGAGAGAGAGAGAGAGAGAGAGAGAGAGAGAGAGATAGTGAAGGTGAGTAAGAAGTGAACGCAGTTTTATAGTAAAAAGGAGGAGAAGGAGAGAGACAGAGACAGAGAGAGAGACAGAGATAGAGACAGAGAGAGACAGAGAGACAGCCAGACAGAGATAGAGGTCGACACACATAGAGGTCTTGTATTCCAGCAAGCTTTTTTCTTTCAGCTCTTCCCTAATATCCGTTTGTGTGTATGTATGTATCTGTCTTTCTGCCTCTCTATCTATTAATTTATTTATCTCTCAGGCATTTTATAACCTATTTATCTATCTATCTATCTACCTGCCTACCTTTCTTTCTATCCATATATCTATCTCTCTATCCATTTATTAGTTAAGTTCTCCTTCCTGTTCCCTCGATTCCTTGTTTTCAATATTGTTTTATTACTCATTTTTAAATGAATTGATTCCATGTCATTTTACTCTTTTTTTTCTTTCCCCCTGTTAAAGGATGTAATGTATGCTTTTCTTCTCTTTTTTTTTCAAATCTTTAACCTTATAATCTTTTGAGTGTATACCTCTTGGCTTGCCTTTGAAAAGGTTATGACTTGACCCCGTTACTTGTAACTAACGTTTCCGTTGCGTTACTTTGCCTCGCTAAAACCATATTACTTTAAAGTAAAGAACAAAATGTCTTTCCTTAACCAAGTACCAGTTTTCATGCCATATAATGGCTCTTCCTCTTCCCCTTATTTACAGCTTCCTCTGGAGACTTTGTATGGGTTGTTGCCACTGGAAACGCAGCGACTTGACATGCCTGGCTCAAGTATCGAAGACAGAGACAAACAAGGCTGGGGTTGGGGGAGGTGGGACAGACGAGATTCCGAGAGATGAAATGGGTTAGGGAGAAAAACGAAGAAACAGAGAGGAGGGGGTGGGAGAAGGAGGGAAAGCGAGAGAGAGAGAGAGAGAGAGAGAGAGAGAGAGAGAGAGAGAGAGAGAGAGAAACGGGAGAGGAGGGAGATGATCCATCAGATGAGATAAGGAGGAGGAAGGGGGGAGGGGGGAGGCAGGATAGTCTGGTAGAATGAAAGAAAGGAGGATGAAGAAGAGGGGGACTGAGAAAGGAGGGAGATGAAAAGGAAAGAGAAGGTAAGAGAATAGGGCACGAGGATGGAGAGAGCAAAGAAAAAAAAACCGATATTTTAAGACAGCACGTGAGAAGAAGATGAAATCAATTCTTGTTTTTTGCATCGTAAAAGCTTATTACGTACTTGCAGCGTGTGCGTGTGTGTGTGTGTGTGTGCGTGTTCGCTGTTCGTTTCCCTATTGCATTTCGGTTTTATTTTTTAATGTTAGATTGGATTCGTCATCTTTTATTCCCAAACAACAGATTGCGCCTGAATTTGTGTATAGACAAGATTGTCTCACTAAATAAATAATTGGGTACGACGAGCAAGAATAATGTTGTATGATTATTATCATTGTCACGTAAATTAAGAGTGGGTGAGTGAGAAACAGCGAGAGAAGGAGAGGGACAGAGATGTATTGTC
>JAWDGP010001872.1:1610000-1680000 GCA_033675545.1 Elysia crispata
GAGATATTTCAATGAGATGTGCTTTATAACAGAGTAGATTATATTTTTTTATCCAATACAAGGGGATTTGAGAAAGGGGGGGGGATTCCTTCCAAATCATCTGTTATACAGGGCTATCTCAATTGCGAGTGTAATTCTACACACGAAACCCAAAGAGCAGCTTTGCACGTTCCCAATCTGTTTAAATATCCTTTTTATTCCTAAATTATTTTAACCAAGTGAAAGTTAAAAGAGACCCGTAAGCAGGTTGGGATTTTTACAAAGTTAGCCAACTATTCCTATATCAAGTGTCGTTAACTAATTTTGTAAAAACCCAAATCTATTTGCAGACCCTTTTAAACATTTATTATCATCTGAGCTAAAATAAACAGGCAGCTTTGAATTTCCAATCGACACTTTTTTCCCAAGTGTTCATAGCCTTTTAAAAAGCGTTTAAAAGTATTTTTAAACAGGTCAGAACAGTGCGGAATTACCTGATTTTTCCATTTTTATCTTGATAATTTATTATTATTACAGGATTCAAATTTGTGAAGCCAATGAAGTTGTCTCTGCTGTTTAAAAAGGAAACTTGATTTTAAAAAACTTTAAGCGTATGATGTAATGTCTGAGCTCTAATTTTGTTGCGAATAAACAACGTATTTTATAAAGCTCAGTCTTTAGCGTGGAGGATATATCAATACCGTATTAAGCAAGTCCCGTTTGAGATACACAGTTTTTTTAGTGTTGTCTTTTTTTTTTTTTATTGTAACAGTTTCGATATCCGGGAAACAATATGCGGGCATTTCAATCTTTGGAATGAGTTTTGATCTACGGAAAAATCACGATATTTTCTTATAAGTGTAGAATATAACTCTTATGAAGCCCGTCCATAGTGTTTGTTTTAAACGACTCATCTTTGGTGATATCAAAATCAATTTACAGGAATGAACTTTCTGAGGAAATTTCAAAATTAAATTGCGATATGAAATGATGATAAATTTGATTACTAGGATAGTTTACTATGATATGATCTATTTTTAAGCATTGCTGAGTGCAACCTAACACTTAAGCTTTAATAATTACTCGTACTAGTCATAGTTACTCCAGTTGTGTACCATCCCTAAATCCAAGGTTAGTCTCCAGATCTACAGACCGGCGTTTGACCTAAAATTCATTTTTCACTCTACCTCTAACAGCACTGCATGAAACAGCGCTCTCTAGAACTCCTCTTTGTGTGCAACAGCTGTAATTCTGTCGACACTCCAGTTCCATTATCCTCGTTATTAATGATGGTTATTAATGTTCTGAGCCATGACCGCTTGGTTGTAGCGATTATAAGTGGCCGTGTTTACATAATGATAGGTGTGTAAACCTGGTTTTGCATGTGAGTTGGAAACACCTAACAATATTATTACTATAAGCAATCAACTTGATCTAGCGTTAGAATTAGCCAAGCTGTTATGTTAGTCGCAAAAAAAAAAAAATTACTGTTGCACTATTATTATTTTATGCTGGATCAAATCGTGTGTTTTTTCTAAATGTATTATGTACACAAATTTTCGCTTATAAAAGAGAAAAGACAAAAGAATAAAAAGTAGACGAGATCAAGTATAAAACAGAAGTGGTTTGATTAAAGCTGGAGAGGCAACAAAATAGAGAAAGAGATCAAGTCACAAACACTTGGACATAATTTTGCTTTGTTTATTTTTGTAAACGTTCCACATGTAAAAAATACAAATATTGCAATACAACTCGTAACTACGTTTAAAGAACGGGGCGAAGGCTCTAGATCTGAGTTTGTTTGCTTCTTAAAATACTGGCTGTTTTAACCACTGTAATTTATTTTGGTTGGTTGTACTAGTGGGGGATACGATGTTTTGAGAGTAGGAAAATTTTCTCTCTTGCTTGCGGAGAGGCCCTCTAAACTTATTTGAGGGTTATATTACTTTGTTCAGAAAGCAGTAGGAGATAAGCCTAAAGCCGAAACTAAGAAAAAACAAAATCTCTAAATCTGGGGACCTTCAAATACGTTATATAGCATAAACGGGATAGGAGAAACACAGACTCGGAATCACTGTTTACAACTGAATTTGCAGAAAAAGAACCTAGAACAAACCAGGTGATTCGGACTTTGAAATCTGACAGGGTTAAACTCGAAAGAAAGTTAAAGGAAAAAACAACAAAGAAGCACATCAATAAGTGACAATGAAGAATATATTAGAGTAATATATATTTGAAAAAGAAATTGAACACAAAAGCAAAATGAACGAGCATCGCACGAGCAGACTTATGGCAACAGTTTCGACTCATGTATAGCTAATGAAAAAAAAAAAAGATAAATGAATAAATTTGTTTGACTTGAGAGAGGGGTTTTTTTCCCTCAGCCTCAGCTCTCAAAATAAGAAGAAGAAAAATCTCGCGCCACAATGAGGAAAAAAAAAACCCTACAACTTTGCGTGCAATGAAATAAACACTGAACGAAGACCCAATGAAAAGTGGTTATTAAAGGAAGCGACTACTACCGTAAACATTTCATTAGACAAGAATGTGAACTGCGCGTGCCCCAAACCACCCACCGGAAGTGAGCAACAGAATGAGATCAGTTGGAAACTGGAGCGCCGGACCAGGCTGTATCCGGCTGGCTACCTCGCACGTCAACAGAGCCACTTACTACCTACGGTGACTAAGCAAGAAACTAGGAGTGGGAGGAGTGTATAATATACTTTGATATGATCAAACATCTGGAATGAATTCGAGTAATCAATCAGAATAATTTATTTGACTAGAGGAGCAAAAAAGATACAACTTTCAAACGAGAAACACCAAACGATTAGAGGGAAGAAAATAACATATAATTATAGAAACCAGCAAAATCTACACGAAAGAAGGAAAAGAAACTTGGATAAAACGGTGAATGAGGGCCAATCAAAAGCTGGAGCAGCAATAAACGTCCATTTATTTATAAAACACTGAATGAAATCCAAAGGCGAATAGGTAAAGAAACTAACGTCAGAACCACAGAGAGTTTAACAAGGAAGGAGGAAGAGCGAACACTTGTAAGCAATTTCTAACTGGGCAATCATACTTTATAAGCCGCAGGACAAAACTAAACATCAGAGTAAAACATAGCATCGTCATGAAAGAAAAGGGAAATGGGATCTGAACGGACTTCAAAACACAAGATGGACACAATGCAAACTTCAACTGAAAGCAAGGGCAAGGGAGCCTCTGAATTGATGATTCTGGATTGAACATGGACAGTGAAATTTACCCGTCCAAAAAATAGAAGTTTTGAAAAGAAGATAAAATCTACAAAGGGTGAGAAGTGAAAAGTGAAATAGGTCTAATCTACAACCTTGAGAGAAATAAAACTATTTTATGAACAATGGAGAAAAAGTTTTGAACAAAAACATAATATGGCTTTTCGAGGAGAAAAATTGACTCGAGCTTAAAAGAATAAAAAAAAATGTAGGCGATGGAGAGCGGATCAAACAAAGATGGGAAGGTGTAATTAAGGTATAACACTAAGCAACTTTATGCAAGTCTTAGACTACTGTAAATGGCTTGGCAGTATATGAATAGATATATCGCAAAAAAGACGAGGAGGAGGATTGCGGGTAGTAATCTAAGTGGACATTTCAACTGGAAGCTATTTTGGAAACTATCAAGCTTTTTGCATTGGCCTGGAGCTGCTTCAATTAAGCTTTGAGAACAAGCCTCATTGGAGTCTCTCTCTATACATAATTATATATATATTTGCAGTTTGTAAGCAACTGCACTTAGTTGAATAGAAGAGATACCACTATGTTGAAGGAAGCATAGGGAATATTCTAACGGCGATCCGTTTCTTTCTAAATATTTCTTTTTTCAAATTGCTGCGTTTGTTTTACTCTCGGGAAACCACAGGTAAGCAGCTCCAGGCGATATATATATTTTTTTAAATACTGATCATAGTGATTTCTAAATCCTGTTTTTTTTTGTAGAAAAGTATAAATCGATGCCAGTAGTTTATCCTCTGTAGATATAATATGGTTGTTCTAATTATTTTAGAATTCATCTCTATTGAGATCTTGTTCACGATTGCTGTTGTTGTCGTCGTCATAATTATCTTTATTATCATCTCTCCTCTTGTTGTTTAGCAAAACAATGTTAATGAGTGTCTTTTTAATTCTTCTAAAATTTGTTATCATCCTCCGCAAAATGTAATAGTTGAAAAAGGAGAATAGAACCAATTTCTATTTCAGTTGGGAAAAAAAAGTTGTATAGTTGCCACAAATAGTGTGGAGTCGATAAAAAATGGAATTGCATATATATTATTAGATAGGCCCCAGTGGCCCGTAAAACAGTTGAGGGGAGGGTGGGGGAGGGGAGGAGGGGAAAAGACAGGGACGAGTATGAACATTGGAAGTCTGCATGTGTAAGGGGGTGGGCGAGGGTTGAAATAGGGAACAGATGGAAGGTTCTCAAAAACTCATCGAACTAGATTTAATAGAACATGTAGGTTAATCATTCCAAGAGCTTCAACTTCAACAAGGTTCCTTTTTCTTTCTTTTTTTTTTTTTTTGGGGGGGGGGGGGAGGGGGGGGAGCACCCTAGGTATTCAAAAAGTGTATGCCTAAGGAATTGGGTTAAAAAATAATGATAGTAAGAGTAATAGCAAACCACTCTTACTATCTTTACTTTTTTTTTAAACCAAGAGGTCTATTGTAACTAATTCAGAGAAATAAGGAAAAATGGGTGGAGCAATAAATTTCTCCACTAAATGAAAACCATCATAGTTCATACTCCATCAATCTATTAATGGGTTGGCTATATTTTTACCATATCATTAATCGGATTAAAATTTTGCACTTTCTCTTTGTGCATGTATGTGTGCACCTATATTTTAAAAAAGAGGACTGCAAAACAGCAGCTTCAAATATCACCACTCCATCTTTTAAGGAGACATATAGCAAAAAAAAAAAGTTGTATAACATTGTAAATTTTTAAACACTCACAGACAAGAGGTTTATCCACTAGTTGCTAGTCCATTGTTCCTATACTCACATGGTACAGTCAGGTCCACCTACTTCGAAAACAAAAGACCGTGGGTAAAAAAATTCCCACAGCTTTTTACGAGTATATTGAGAAATGCAGTGGACTGGCCACTGCTCTACTAAACCGCTGCCTTACTTTTAATACAGAATATGGTGAGGGAAAAAAAATTTGTCAAAATTTAAATTGAATCGTAAAAAACCATGGGATAGAAAGAAGATTTTGAAGCTCTCTTGCCCAAAATAATTTAGCAAAGCCACTCAACGAGGCAAAATTTAGCAGTTGAGCTTGTTGTATACTTCTGCATCAACAATTAGCATTTTCAAAAGAAGCTACGAGATTATATTTGTAAGCAATCAGAAATTAATCATTACGAGAAGGAAAGATTAAATTTTCTTTTCTTTTTTTAAAATTCAGACAGCAGATGTTGAAAACCAAGAATACCACCAATAATTGCATGAAGATCGAAATAAGCGGACTTGACTGTTAATTTACACCAGCATTCACAAGTCAGACAGGTATATCTAAGTTTTTTTTACTCAAACTCACACACGCGCGCACATGCATGTCTTAGGCGCACACGCCAACATCTCCACACACACACACACACACACTAAACACATACAAGTTTTAATAGCATGCCTATTCATGGTAAATGCATCTAAATAAGTCATGCACACAAAAGTGAGCATTTGATCATAATACTCCTCCACAACAATCAGGTTACCATCAACAAACATTAAATTTTTTTGTGTGTGTTGCTGCTATCGTGAAGCAATAACTTGGTCACAGCACGGTCAAAAAACACTGGATAAGATGATCACAATTATCAGTAATGGTAAAGAAACAGAAAAAGAAAAAAGAAGAAAAATTAACCTCAGAGGGGTTTTATTCAAAGCCTCCCTCTGGGTGTCAGAGACAAAAAGAGATAACAGTACTGGTGGTGAGAAGTCAGCTCTCCCTTTAGCAGTCGTGGTACAATAACAACAACAACATAAAATAAATCGAATGTCTTTTCAGTGCATTTAAGTCGGTTTTGCATAAGCATAATGATCATATTGCCACTGACGTGATTGAAAGTTCAATGATGAACAGGAAGTCAATGTTTTGCGTCGTGCTGTGTAATGATGTTGTGTGACGCATTTTTTATCCTAGGTGTATGCGTATTTGGGTGAATATCCTCCATCATTTAGCTAATAATTTATGATTAACATTTCTCTTGCAATCAAAAGCTATTGTTATGTATATTAATATCTTATGGGTCTTGCTGTTGTTTTTATTTGTTTGTTGGATGGATTATTTTTTTCAGAAATGGGTGAACAAGTGATTTTCGTGTTTGGTATGAAAAGTTTACGATCCCTTTAAAAGACGAGCTCCAGGTATCAGAGTAAAATTATAAAAGTCTTAAGTACATGTTGGTAGGGCATGTAGTGATCTTGACAGTCAATGTTACATTAATGATTCAGTCTGGTGAGGTACTAACGCGCATCCAGAAAAAAAACAACAACCACTGCTGTGCAGCACATACACAAAGTAATGATATCAGCATTTAACATTTATGGAAGATCTTCATTATTCGCGGACTGAAATAAAGAACATACCTTACTACTTAGCAACTAACGGGTCATGTAAAATTTCCTTCAATCTTCGCAACATTTTGGCTCCGAGTTAAATTTTTTTTTTTAAGTTTTAGTTCTAAGAAGAGGAAAATTTCATTCGTCAAATCTTTTTCACTATTGTCTTCTTTCACAACACATTCAGTAATTCCGTCTCAAAGAGTATTTCAATGAAAAAAATATCTGGGTTTTCTTGTTTTGTTTTGTATTGTTTCGTTCTGTCATCGTTTTGGTCCATAAGCCATAAACAAACTTCAGGTCCAAACGGCGCCATCTACCTGTTTGTCAAAATTCAACAAAACAAGTCTCACTCTGTGATGAAAAAAATCACACAGTAAAGGTTTGTTAGTCACAAGTCATGCCTGGATGTATGTCCAATCCATTTAAACTAGAGGCTGCTTGAGCCTGATCCCAAAAAAATTAATAAACAACAAAAAAAAAAACAAGTGTATATAATCTGTTGGCACTTACGACAAGAAAAACACAAAAGGCAGACAGTACAGGCAATCAGATTACTGTACAACAAGAAGAACCCAACAAGAAGAGATTGAAACTCAAAGGTTCAGGTAGAGTAAAAACAGGAAGTTGATGAGGGCGAAAAAACAGTATTCATGCTACAACAAAAACACAACTCAGGAGATGAACTGAAGAAAAAAATTTTAATAGACAATATTGGTTTGTTTGAGGGGTTTTTTTTGTGTAATTTTTTTTTTTTTTTTTTTTTTTTTTTTTTTTTTTTTTTTTTGTTTCACAAAATAAACAAAATGATTATCGCCTTTCAAAAACAGAAGTTGGGAAAAAAAACTAATAATTAATTCAAACAGAATAAAACGAAAAATATCAAAAGAAAAAGCGCTGAAAAAGAAAAAAGAGAAAGTTAAGATGAACAAAAGAGAAGAAGGATTGAGCTTATACATGCATTTAAAGCACATAAATTGACGTACGACCATACATGACAATAGTATTATGCAGTTATAAAGATTAACGAAGTTCTACTACATACATAAACAGATTCGTGTAACACCTTGAAAACGATTTGAAAAAAGTAACCATGAAACAATTATTTAAGCAATATAAAAATGTGAATGCAAATATAATTATTATGACTATGAAATATTATGCACATAAATCCTTTAGCGATTGTTGTTTCAAAACTCAAACTAAATCTTTTACGAATGAATAGGGGGAAAAAAGGGAAGAAAGAAAAAAAAAGAAAGTATTGTGAAATAAGTTCAACTTCATAAATAAGTTTTATAATATTTCCTTGAATTTGATCACTTTACAAATTTACAATCAGCTTAGAAGTGCTTGACTTAGTTAAAGATATCACCCAGGACTTGCATTTTAAATAATTTCACATCGGCATTTTAAGGGTTTTAAAATGCAATTACCAGCACATTTTAAATATAAAATATAAAATGTGCAATACTTAAAATGAGCATATTACCGTTAAAAAGAGCACAAAAAAGTACTCACTCTAAAAATGCGTCTAAATATGTCCGTCTTACATTGTTTTAGTACCACTTGTTTCTTCTCTGATTGTGAACATGACAGGCTCTCTGTTTAATACAGTTGCCCGATAAAAAAAAAAGATAACAATGAGCAGACTGTGAAAGAGAGGTATGTCGTCGGAAAAAAAGAATTTGTCTGTCGATCTTGAACATTAGTGGTAAGTCCTTTGAAATATTTGTAGACGAGGAAGTAGATAGTTGACGTATGGTCAGGAGAAAGGGATAAAAGGTATGAACCTAGCTTTTTTTTTCTTGTTGGTTTTTTTTTTTTTTTTTTTTTTTTTGGTGGCCTAATTTTGATAAAGATAGATTTCAATATTGTTATTATGTATATTTGTTCTACTTCTTAATTTTGAATTTTTTGTTTTATTTTATTTTTTTTACATATTTTTTCCTTTAAAGTAGTTTGAATGTTTGTAGTTTGTGAGAGAAACATCTAGATTAGAGTGCGGGTGTGCATTCAATGGTGTGCCTGGTCTGTACAATGAGACTGAATGCGCAGAGGGAGGGAAGGACAGACTTACAAGAGGAGACTTTAGTACAGAGTGAGAATGGCGGAGTCGGGACAGAGTAAACAATGAGAATAGTGGTGGTAGGGTTTGTCCGAGGTTAAAACTACTTAGGACTTGCGCCCGTTAGCCTTGAAGGACACCTGTAGCACGCGGTTGCCCAGGGTGAACCCGTTCAGGTTCTGGATGGCCATGAGCGCCTCCTCGTACTGGGTCATGGTGACGAACCCGAAGCCCTTGCACTTGGACGTGGCGTAGTCGCGGATGACCTTCACGCTCTGGACGGCCCCGAACGGGCCGAAGAGCTGCCATAGCACGTTGTCCTCCGTATCAGGCGCCAGGTTGTACACGAAGATGCACCAGCCCGTAGCATTCAGGGCAGTTGTGGAGCTGCTGGTGTTTGTGGCTGCTGCTGCTGCTGTGGCTGCCGTAGTCAACGTCGTGGGCAGGATGGTGTTCGGCAGTAGGCCAGAATCTAACGGGGAGTACCTGAAAGAGTGCAGGCCAGAGGGAAGGGGGATAAAACGTGACAACTTTCTTATTTGGCGGAGTTTTTCTTTTATAAGTTATTATAATTATGATTTACCGACATCTTAAATGGATTGACGAATGGGCGGGTATTCATATTCTCAATGAATTTCTCATGTCCCTAACATCGCACAGCTGTTTCGACTTCATTACCAAAGTTTAAAGAATAATACTATTGTTTTTCCATATCTCGAACAATCTATAATTGATGTGCCGTCATTGGCTGAATGAATATCTTTTCTCTATAAGGCGAAGCGCTAAGTAAACAGACAAAAAACCAACAGAAATCTTTTCTTATAAACAAAACAAGCAAAAAATAAAAAAACAGGTCTTGAATCGACTAGGCGTGGAAGGTTTTTTCTCCAAATGTAGAATTTGGCAGTCTACAATAAAGTCATGATTCTGGCGACCTGTACAGCCTGAAGTTGAACCAAGCCGGCTCAGTTTATTTAGCCATCAATCAACACGCGCCCTTAGAGAAGTCCAACAGGTAGACTTATATGGCCTCTGCCAGTAGATGCAAAATCTGCTATAGATCTAGAATCCAGACAAGGCGAGAGCAACGTTTCATCTGAGCGAGCTATAGCTAGCGACCTAACTCGATCTAAAAAACCGTTGCGGGCATAGGCTCCTGCCACTGATCGCGTAGACTATGATTCTGATGCAATGTGCCTTGACAGCGCCTAAGGGCGGAAGCTTCTCATATTTAGAGCGTAATTAGACAAGCAACGCCAGTGATGTTTATAGAAGGGAACGAGATAGAGAGGAAAAGAAGATAATCTTCAAGGCTTGAGAGATTTGGAGCAAATGCTTCAAAAATGCAAGAAATACACGCATGACAAGAACACTTGTATAATAAGTCAATATGAGGATGTTTCTTTCTAACCAAAACTGAAGAGTCTTCAACAGTCATGGCAAAATGATAGTTTTGAACGATAGAGCTGATTGTTTGGCAATGTAAATTTCAGGAGCGGAGCCACGTCTGATGTTCTCAAATTGCCTTAATAGCATTAACTTGCACCAGAAAAATTGCAGTTAAGACAGTATATAAAAAAGGAAAAATATATAAATATAAGAAAACGAATTGAGCACTTCAGATTTTCGACAACACATCGAGCTTTAGCTGAAACCACAAGGAAACAGCCACATCTCTAAGTGAACTTGTATGGACATCAAACGACGTCAAAACTGAGTACAACGTCTAATGGGACATAGTCGAAAGGGCGCAACCATATTCGCCAACCACAGGAAGACGCAACCGCTGCGCAGCAGTGTTCTCAAAACTAAATCAAGTCTAAACAAAAGAAGGGAAATCTTTTCATCGTGTCCCCATAGAAAAAAAAAACATTTACCACAAAACTTGAGTTGCCCAAATGGAAAACAACTAGTGTATAAGGAGGTCGGGACGGCAACAAAGTACTCCACAAGCCTGACGATAACTTAGGATAAACAGCAGCAGTTCTTTCGTGCGAAACACCAAGCATGCAGAGAAATTTAAGGCAAGATCGTTAACGAGAGTTAAAAAAGGTTCCACATTTGAGAACTTTAGTTAATTGTTTGAAATAATCTTTACATTATAGATACATTCGTTTGACATTTCTCACGCTTGAGCGGACCACATTACTTCTTTTTACCCAATATCTTTTGAGAGCACAGTAAATATTAAGTTCTCAATCGCTTCATGTCCACTAAAACTCTCCTAAGAACTAAACAGCACTTAAAGGAGACAAAAAAGACGGCCACAGAATATAGAAATGTATCTTGCTTATATATACTCAGTTTAGAAACAAAAAAGGTTAATAATAATAATAAATTTATAATGACGAACCCACGGTTAGAACGTTATCTTTTTAGATCTACTTCCTGCCCGACGGGAGCTTATAATTAACGTGTTAAAAAAAAAAAGTCTGAGAACACCTTGTGTATGGGAAGCGTAAATTGTTTAAGCGTTCACTGAGTCTTTCCATTTGTCTTACCTGAATCTGCTGGACGCCGTGGCGTGGTGGATGGGCCCGAAGAAGCGCCTGTGGGTGGGCGACAGGTAGGTCGCCAGGGCCAGGGGCGCCATGCCGGCCAGGTTTTTGTTGGAGCTGGGCGAGTTGGCGAACTTCACCGTGATCGGCTCCATGGAGCCCTCGGGGATTTTGTTGTTGAGCTTCTCGATGGCCTTCTCCGCCTCGCACCTCTGGTCGAAGCGGATGAAGCCTACGCCTTTGGACAGGCCTGGCAGCACAGCAGCGGCATGGACGGGAAGGGATAACCGTGTGTCCAGTTTGTTTTGCGGTGGTAAGATAGCGTTGTAAGAGAAGCGATCCGTGGTGCCGTTTGTAGTTGACATTTGAAATTGCAGGTGGCCATTATTATCCAAATGGGATGGTGTAGATGAAGGGGGCAGGAGAAAAATAGACAAACGATAAAAATTTAGAAAAATGTTAAATCATCTATCAGGGACATTACAAAATGTTTTACTGACTGACGACATAGTGAATTTATACGCATTACAACCTTAACAAAAAAAACAGAATATTTGATTTTTTTGTACCAAGCCAGTCAAAGTAGTACCATGAATGTGAATTACACCTAACAAAAATCATCTAAGAGGTAGGTAAAAAAAATTAAATTAATGTTCTCTAACAGTTAAATATATAGAAAAAGATCGATTTCATTTTCAGTTTTTCTTTTATTTAAAAAAATGTCTATATCCTAAACGTAATACTTTATACAATTAATTCAAGCTAAGCTGCAATCAAACAATACGGAATCTAAAGCTAAGAACACAGAATTGTATTAAACAAGTATGATAAGTAAAATAATTTGAAAAGAAACACAGTGTGGTGCAGAAGAAATAACGACTATATATAATGTTCACAAATTCAATATTAAAAAAAAAAATAAACAACTAAAATTGACAATAACTATATCCATTTATTAAAAGAAAACAATAAGTAGAAGTAACTGACCAGTATTTGGTGCTTATGTAGCAGTCACATGCAAGTCCATGATGTTACAAAGCATTGAATCAACACAGATGGGACAGATTATAAATTTCAAAGAGAAATGGAAAACAAGTCATTTTTTTTACCCCCCGGAATCAAGCTTCTGGAAAAACGATCTCATGAGGAATTTTGACAACCCGTCGCTGGCGGATTTAGCCGAAAGAAAATAATTGCAGACACACAGCTTTACGTATTATAAAAGCCTGCCTGTGTGTCTATGTGTCAAAAAAAAATATGTGGAGTCCAGGTATCATTAACAAGGCCCGATGACGCACCAATTAGTACCATTTAGAACAGTAGGCACACGTCATGAGAGAGTACGGAGTGGAAACAGAGAGAGAGAGAGGGAGAGAAAAGAAATGAATTTGCTAAGAGCACAGACAGTTCTTTCATTTCCGATTCAAACAAGAGCTATAATATGATAAAAAGCGAGACTAAAGTCTAGAAAGCGCAACAGTTCAACACAATGCTTATTACTCTTTCAAATCATTAATTTGTGGTTTACTGAGACAAGAATGCTGCTCAATTGAAGGCCGAAAGATGATACATATTTTAATAGGTCTCTTTTTATTTCTTTTCGGCTTCAGGCTACAGCACAACAACCAGAATATTTTCTTTAAAAAAAAAATAAGATCGGAGGGATGCAAAAACAAAACAAAATTTAAAATTTAGAAAGGAAAGAAATAAAATCATACTTATAACGAGAGGAAAAAAATAGCTCTTATGGGAAGAAAGTGGCAAATATTGTGAAGCACAGAAAAAAAAAATGAAAAGAAAACGTACGGCCATGTGTCAAACAACATTTAATCATGACATTGACTTTTTATATTTCCCTCTAGTCATTTTCAGAGCGGACACTTAACATTTCTTTCTTTTTTTTTTTTTTTTTTCAAATTTAAGAGGAAACCTGCAGGCGTACAGACACTAGTCTGAAAGCGTTTTCTGTTTTAATACTTGATCCTCGTTAAGTTTGGTCACAATCATTTCATGGCTCATCTTAAAGAGCGTTATACTTATTTCTTTCGTAGTTTGGTCCAATAGCAACAAGTATGATTCAAAAGAACAACAGAGCTTAATTGGCGAGTAATTACAACTGGGAGTATTCATTTGTTGCTTTCTAGTGGCCTACGCTTGGAAGTTAAAAGAAACACCACTTTCAATAGTCTGAAACCAATTGTCATTTCAATCACTATGAACATGAAGGTGGCTCAGTATATATATATATATATATATATATATATATATATATATGTATATATATTTTTTATTATTATTATTATTCCCTGGTTCTACCAGAATGGTTTCAGTTGTCTCTTGAAAATAAAAATTACTCGCAGCACAAAGAAAGAAATGGAACAAAAACAAGGGAACGAAGTACTATACTCTGCGGGAAAAAAAATTGGTAATAGATAAAAGCTTCATTTCCAAACGAAACACAGACGAAACAATTTTTGTTTCAAAAAAGCAGAGGGAAATCTGGAAACTCAATTTAAAAGAATGACTACGAAATGTGGACCATCATGCACAAAACAAAAACAGAACAAAATCTTTGAAAAGGATGGAAAATGGTAACAAAAGGGCAAAAAGGGAAATAATTATACGTAACAAAAACGAAGTGACGCCGAAGAACAGCTGACCTGTGATCGTATCATAAAGAATTCGCGACGTTATAATCTTCCCGCAGTGAGAGAACAACTTTTCCAAATCCTGCTGAGCCATGGACTTTGGTAGCCCACTTACATACAAGTTAGCACCTTTTATACTTTCACTACTGGGCCTTGCATATGATACCTAGAGAAATTAGTTAAAGCTTTGAGTAGGTTCCCTTTGTCAAAAGTTGAAGAAAACTTGGAACGAGAAGGGAAAAAAAATAATGGTCAGTCACCAAATTATGGAGAGAGATAGAGAGGAAAAAAAAAAAAAAAAACAACGAATGACAAAAATAATAATGATGGTAATGATGCACCAGTGAGAGACCTCTGACCTCTGATATGTCAATTTTTTTTTTTTTTTTTTTTAAATCGAATCTCAATCAGCCAAATGAAAGGGGTAGATTAGTAAGCCTGCATGAACGAAATTTCTTACAAAACAGAAGCGGAACTAAACCAATCAAATAATTGAAAACTATAATCATACAGAATGACGATCGTAAACTAGTGAGGAATAAACGGGAAATAAAGATTTTTCACCGGGTGAAAAAAAAATCAAAAGAACTTTAATAGTAGAGCTTGGGGAAAGGTTTACAAGTTATTATGCATGCATTGCAATATTTATAATAATTGGTGGTTGCGCTATTGTGATATTGGGTACAATACTTTGAAATTCTTTTAGGAGAAATTCACAGGATCTAGAATACGGAGCTACATACTTTGGAAGATATGTGGGGGAAGGGGGGAGATAGGAAAAGGATGAATATAGTAAATCTGAATGGGGAAGAAGGTGGGATGTATCACGCAAGCTTGCTTCTCAGGCCCACACCATTTGCCGTATTAAAAGTCATGAAAGCTGTTTATTTTTAAGTTATCATTTCTTTATGGATTCCATCGCCAAAATCCGAGGGACAAACACTGATGCACCACAGTATATAATATTCTCTTCACAGTGCGTCTACGCTTGGGTGTACCTGTGGTTTGGTCATAAAGTATTCTTGATGTAATGATATTTCCAATCTGAGAGAACAGTGCCTCCAAGTCCAACTGTGTCATAGATTTAGACAAGCCACTAATATATAAGTTAGCTCCTTTAATGCTTTCGGAGCTGGGGCGTGCAAGAGATACCTGAAAATTAACAAATTCTTTTAAATGCAAAACGAAACAAACAAACAAAAAGAAGGAAAGGAAAAAAAAAAAAAAGAAAAAAAATCAAACCGAAGAGACCAAACGCAATCGTTAACAAAAAAAAAAAAAAAACCCAGAATAATATCACGATGAGGATCGAGAAAGGAAAACGTCATGGAAATAAGTGGCACGAGCCTTCCTTTAACGAAATAGGATCCTTTCTCGCTTTGGTTTGGTTGCTTTTATTTTCCTTGACTTATTAATTTTGGGACTGAGGGAAGATGTTTGTTTCTTTTGATGGTATTTTCCATCGATTCAGAAGGTAAATAACTGTTTTTGAGTGATGGCAATGATACACGTTGTTGTTGTTGCTGCTGTTGTAGTTGCTGTTGTTGTTATTGCTATTGTTGTTGTTGTCTTCATCGTTGTCGTTCTTTTTTTCGTTTTTTGTTTGTTCATTTTTTTTTCTTATACGTTAGTTTTTTTAGATTAAGCGATATTGTTCCATAGCATGTGAAATTGCATTTCTGGGGAAGTACTGGGGAAAATTTAATTAAAATTGATTATTGGCAGTTCTCTGTTTCTTGTTAGGCCATGTTTCGTTCCAATTCGCTGTACAATACCGTAAAATAGAGCCTTGAGTGTATGCAAACGACGATTGGAAATGCAATCCATGACGGACTGGTCATCAGATAAACCAGGCACTCAAAAATTGTGAACCTATAATTTACATATTATAAATACATAAAAAAAAGTTTGAAAAAAAAAAAAAAACAATGGAAAAAACGAAAGAAAGAGAAAAAAAAAAAAAAAGAAAAAAAATCTCAGTCTCCACCAGCCAGAATCACTGAAACAATAAAAACCAAAAAGTGTAAAAGGGTTATCGACTGGCTCATCAAAATAGTAAGAGAAACAAAAATAACAATAAGAGCGGCGATAATAATTTAATGTCCGTCGTATTTTAAGATACTAAATTGAGGGGAAACTAAATCTTTTAACCATTTTTGAGTTAAAAAAAACACAAGCACTGAAAGGCGAAAAAAAAAAATAATAATCTTAAATAATTTATAAGAAGTCTTAACAAGCTTTGCCAGACAGGCAGACAGAGAGACTGAGAGACGGGAGAGAAAGGTGAGAGAAGAACTTAGAGAGAGAAAAAGATTGATGGGAGGAAGAGAAAGAGAATGAAACAGGGAGATTATATATATATATATATATATATATATATATATATATATATATATATATATATATATATATATATATATATATATATATATAAACAGAAAGAGTGAGTGAGTGAGTGGTAGAAAGAGAATGAGAGAGACAGAGACGGAAAGGATGTAGCTTGAAGGGCTAAAGCGAAGAGAGAAGAAGAGATCACTGGTTCTACCACACTCACTGACGGGCGGGTATTAGCTATTGCGCGCTCTTTCAACGCTGAAAACAATGTAAGCACCCCTGAATTACGTGGACAGACAATTTTGGACTTGGAGACCTTTCGAGAACTTGCCTTTTTCCCCCTTCTCACATTGCTCAACTCCAACTGTATGTGGTTCCTAAACAGTCGAAGAAGTTTTAAGCTCACCAAGTTAATTTACCCCTTCGAAATAACCCTTTGTTATCAAATGTGGTAATTATTAATTGATTTTCGTCGTAGTTCTTTAATATAAGGGGTCTGAGAAACAATAATGGGATAATTTTTTTTAACTAAATCTATAGTTCTGAAAATAATAACAACAAAATCGAACTTCGTATTAAGTAACTAAGTAATGGCACGACAAAGATTGTAATGATAAAAATTGCAGTAATAATGGAGAAATAATGCAAAAAAAAAGTTTGGGTTTTTTTTATTGGTTTTTTTTTTTTTTGCAAAAAATAAAGCAATAAATCAAAATTAGCCGTCTTCCCACAAACTGAGGCTGTAAGAAATATACTTTGCATTCACATAAATCAAGATTTTAGTTGAGTATTAAAAGTCCTTTTAAAAGAAATCTAAAAAAAAAAAAAAAAAAAAAAAAAAAAAAAAAAGATAAATAAATGACTTAAGAGTAATGAGTGAATCATGTAAGAACTGTAAATAATAAATAAGAATTAAGGTAAATAATCTACAATCATGTTTACAGGAAAGAAAATTAAAATTTCTTTATGGTTTCTATATTAAAAAAAATGAATAATAAATAAATAAATGTATTGAAAATGAAAGGGTTTGCCCTACCTTAATGGTTTTGTTCTGAAGGCGGAGGCCGTTGAGGGTGCTGATCGCTTTCTCGGCGTCCTCTGGCCGCTTGTAGTTCACAAACCCGTAGCCTAGACTCTGCCCTGAAGAGGGAGTGAACGGATCTACATAAGTTCACATGAGTTGTCCAACACTTGGAAAGTAGCACTGGTGCTACCAGAGGGTTAGTTGTTAGACATGGAGCTATATATGTATATATAATGAATGTATGTATGTATGTATATATAATGAAAATATATGATTATATATATATATATACATACATACATACATACATACATACATACATACATACATACATACATACATACATACATACATACATACATACATACATACATACATACATACATACATACATACACACACACACACACACACACACATACATACATACATACATACATACATACATACATACATACATACATACATACATACATACATACATACATACATACATACATACATACATACATACATACATACATACATACATACATACATATACACACACAAACATACATACATACATACATACATATACACACACATACATACATACATACATACATACATACACACACACACACACACATACATACATACATACATACATACATACATACATACATACATACATACATACATACATACATACATACATACATACATACATACATACATACATACATACATACATACATACATACATACATACATACATACATATAATAAAAAAAGAAAGAAAGAGGAGAGGAACAGAAAGAAGAGGATTCGTTTATCGGTTTGTATGAACGTTTCATGACAAGATTTTGTGATTTTGACCTCAAACAAGCCTCCGTCAGGCAGGGCGAAAAGAACAAGAAGAAGACGACGATAATCATTGACAAGGTAAAAACAATCTAGGCTTCACATCAAATAAACATTACTTGGAATTTATTTGTTTACTGTATACTGTACCATGATCAGTTGTCAAACAAACTAACATTGGTTTGGATTAAATTCTAGCCTATTACCGGGTACTTCTATAGCGTCGGTTCGAACCCGCGTCTTGAAAATCTGAGGGCGAGCGCAATTCTGGTAGTTCTATGTTGTTACGTCTTTTTTTTTTATTTTAAACGGGGAAAGAACGTGGTTCTGCCCCGGCAGACAGACGCTGTTTTGTACAGTATCAACAAGGAATGTAAGTGATCGCCCCAAAAGCTCAATGTACTTTTCGGTTCCCACTTTCCGCGAGCAGAGTCGCGAGTTCCAGATACATGCACTAAAGTTATTGAGTTTCCTCCGATAATAACGTTTTCACGAGCACGTATCAGTCTCTTGCAGACCGTGTACGAGAGCACTCGACGCGAATATACTGCATGTCAGTCTGTGACCCTAATCGCGTAAATATACTCTTGGAAGATAACATTTTGGGGGCCTTTATACCCCACGACGAGCTAAGGTCGCAGGAAATTAGACGATGCCTCTGACATTTTCCCCATCGGGCAAGGATTGGAAAGCGCGCAAGGTCATATACTAGATCTACGAAGACATATAATGCGATCAAGCAGATAAAAAAAGAGAGAGAAACTTCGTTTCGAGACTGATGATCTTCCCATCGGCTCTGCTTCCTTTACCTACGGAGCCGAAATGTTTGCTTGTGTTCTGTAAACCGTGAGCAGAGCAAGGCTTCACTGTTAGAATGCGTAGCGGCACCGGTTAAAATAGCTTTATGATTGACTGAAGTCGACGAGTGGTGGGGTGAGGAAACAGTAAGACCTCTTGCTTGATGGTGTTCGCTAATGGTGCGTGTATTTCATTCAAAATGAACTGTTTAGCACAGACGAACGCTTCATTTCGTCTTTGGCTTCACATTTGTATGGAAGAAATTAAATCTAGACAAACCAATGATGTCCACGAAAAAAGCGTCTAAGACTATGTCGGCAATCCATTGCCCTCGCAATGCTCAAACGTTAATGGTATAAAACATAATAGGAAAACGAACAAGGGCATGTATGTTAGGAGGCTCGTATCGATTTCATCAATTTAATTAAGTCTTCTTATTTACTACAAGTTAAGTTAACAGAAATATAACTGAAGAAGGATTGTACAATAATTAAGTGGGTCCTAGATGATCTTTCAATAGCTTCCATGGGGCAAGCTTCAGATAATTGCGTGCTAGGTATTAAGTGATGCCTTAGGAATCAATGCAATACGTGTCTCTAAGACAGCTCATTTACTAACAGAAGTTTTAATCATTCCTACATCCCGAAATTTCATTCCTTTAAAAGTTTTGGCAAAGGGAAGGAAAAGATTTTCTTTCCTGTAAGATTTTTTTTTCAAAAGATGTTTTCTTTCATTTGACTCTAGACAGGATGCAACCTCTTTAGAAATAAATAAAATGGTCATAAATCTCGACCCTATAAACGTCTGCTTGGCAGATGGAACGGTTTGTTTAGGATGTTTGATTTTATTGAAAGCCGGCGTGTCCGAGTTTACGACCCTTTCCGAGTTGTAGATAGAAGCCTGCAGTAACTGTTGAATCCATTACGCGGCCTAGAATTTATTGCCAGCAGCAAAACACGAGACAGCTCGGCAGCTGGACAAACATGAAATTAATTTTAGACTCTTATTGGGTGCAGAGCATCGTATAATCGATCGCTGCTTTAAACTTATCGACACTGATCAGTCTTAACAACGATCGTTGTTTAACGTTATTGCAACTCACAGACTAAATTTGTTGCTCGCTCCTGGTTTGATAAAGCCCTCACATATTAAAGTGATCGCACGCCTTTTTGCACCAAACTTGAGCCCCCCCGTCAGACAGAACGGAACAGTAAAGATTAGTCCTAAAGTCAACTATCGACGGTGTCGAGTTCGAATACGCGAAGAGAGTCCCTGCGGGAATAAGGGCTGACACTTTAACCCCACAGCCATCGACGCGCCAGACTAAATCAGAAAATCTGTTTTTACAGAAAGTTTTTGAGAGTTACTGCGTCTTCTGGTCGAGGCCGTTCGTATAATTCTCTGTTTTACTTAATTAATATTACTTCGAAATCCTATCATGGATATTTAAAAAAAAAAAAATTTCTTAAGTATTATTTAAAGGTCAAGGCTTCCAGACGGGGGGGGGGGGGGAGGGGGAGAGGGAGTCAGAAAAGGATTCTGGGTTTTTTTTTTCTTTTTTTTTGTTTTTTTTTTTGTGCGTTTTGTTTTTGAGTTTGAGTTTGAGCAAAAAAAAAAAATGGGGAGGGAAGGAATAAAATAAAATAAATTATTTCTGAAGCAAGCTTGGCGTTTTTATGCGATGAACATTCTCTTTTTTTAAATCATAATAGACATTGCACTGAGACCATTGAAAGAGACCGGGTTGGGCGAGTGCTCCGACTTAATTATGTGTATAAAGTAAGGAATAGGTCAAAGTTTCTCCCCTCTTAAAAACGGGTGTTCCCTGTTAACAATCGAAGAACCTTATTAAAGATTTTTATTTTCTCAAATTGTTTTTATTTTATTATTATTTAAATGGAAGGTTAGGACTCTGATCAGGAAGTAATTGCAGGAGTGGGTCGATTTTTATTTTTGTTTAAAAAGAGACAGCTGGTGTTGTGTTTAAAAAAAAAATTAATGGTTTATGAAGAATCAAAGGAAAGTTTGAGGAGAGTGCTAGAGATCGAAAGAGATGAATAAAGGAAGCCGGGGAGAGAGAGGAAGAGAGATACATAAAAATGGCAAGTAGTTCAGGAGGTAGGTAAAGTGACAAAAGGCAGACAGATAAGTAGGGCCTACGTAGGAAGATAGGGGTGTCAGTAGGAAAGTTAGGAGGTGGATAGAATTAAATATATATATATACATATATATATATATATATACCCCTATAAAAAGATTACATTACACGTGAAAGGGCGAAACGACAAAGAGACTAAGGCTTTAAAAGGGTTAGTTAAAAACTAAAAAGAAAAAAGAAAGAAAGAAAATGGTGTAAAGAGAATATAACTATATTCCAGTTGCGGGCACCTGCCCAGGGTATCCTGAGCACTATACGAGGAAGTGCTCAACTTAAAGCATGCAGTCTCTAAAAATGGGTTCAGCTTGAACAAACGGCGCCAGCTGACGGTGACGGCTGGATGTCACCGGTGCTTCGTTTATTAACGCGCGGCCTGGTCGCAAATTCTAGCACGTGAAGACTAATGCACTTGCGATCTTTTCCTCCTCCTCCTCCTCCATTTTCTCTCCATCCTTTACTTCGTTATAATTTTCCCACCCCCACCCCACCCCTTTTTTTTTCTCTTCATATGCTGTATTCATCCCTTATCTCAGTATATTTTCCAGCATTTCCTTTAACCTTTGAATCTCGCAGCTCGAAGCACACAGCCTACCTAGCCAGGCGAGTGAAATTCAGACGGCGGTTAGTAGGCTAGTTGATCATCATGAATTATTCAACGCGTCGAGTTTCAACCTGGGGGCCCCATGTAGATTAGTACTGTTCTCTAAATATAATGTTCCAACAATGAGCCAATGTATCGTATGAAAAAAAACAAGTATTTCTCACGAACCATTAAGCATTTTGGTGTTTTTTGTGCGAACCATCAGAGTAACGATAACATAAACCCAAGAGGGATTTCATTACACTTGTAGCCCGCCCGCTTATATGTTTGGAGGCTGATGCGAAGTGAATACTGACGAGCCTGGCTGGGTCATAATTACCTACAGTTTGGAACGTCGAGAACGTATTTGTCTCAACGCATTGTTTGAACCAGGACAATTTTTAATTAAGCTATTTACATGGTGAGATACTTTTTTTTTTCCAATCGGCGCTCACTTTATAATATCTCTTAGGAGTCAAATTCTCGATATCTTAAAAGTCGAAGATCTGGAACAGGCAAGACTCGCTAGTTTACTAGGTATTTTCTACCCTAGTCAGTATGATTATTTGGAGCATTCCTAGACAATTTCGGTTACCCATAAGTCTTAATTGATCAAGAGCCTTTCTTCATATTAATCATAGAGAGAAAAGAAAGAAGGAAAAATTCTTCAGAATTCCAACCAAACCCGCGAAAAAAAAAATTGTTCAAACTTTAATTAAGTGATAGTTTCCATGGAGATGCGTGTAAATCGAGCACAGCCGAAGAGAGTGTGTTCTTAGTGTGTTTGATATCGATAAGGTTTTAGTTCAGCTTGGCTGACTAGAATACAAGTTGCTATGCCCTATGTGCAATCATTAAAAAGAAAGGGAACTGTAGTAATAATAATAATAATAATAATAATAATAATAATAATAATAATAATAATAATAATAATAATAATAATAATAATAATAATAATAATAATAATAATAATAATAAAAACAATACTTTGAGTTGAGGTTCATGAGCCGAATCTTATGCTTGCAATCTCCATGTCCAGGACAATAATTACACTGTGGTCTCAACGACTAGTGTTTGCCCGCGGGCGTCACAGAACCCGGTTCCAAGACCGAGTGCTAGTGCCGCGTGGGAATGGGTTTGTCCCGGCTGTGATTTTTAAGGTGCCCCGAGGATGGCGACCAACGAGGGTCTTGACACTGTTTCCAGCGTCGCTCTCGCGATCAATAATGCAACGCCATGCTGCAACTCACACGCAGTGACCTGACTGAGTGTTCACAGTAGAGACAAAAGTGGAGTTCTGGCATGAATCAGATCTTTGCGCGATTTCATTATAGAAAAAGAACCCACTGTCAGGAATGATGCTGTTCTTTTTTTTTTTTTTTTTTTTTTTGGTTCGTTTTTTTTGTTTTTTTAACTTTCCACGGTAATGACAACTCCGTACAGTTTTACTTCATTGAAGGTTAATTTTCAGAAAAATCTGTGTATTTCGTAGAAACATCTGCAGTTAAACCTGCCTCTTTTTCAAAATCAAAGTTAAATTTATGGGATGATTTGCAATGACACTATTGCGAATAAAGCAAAAGTTTGTTTTGACAGTTTGCAACGATAAATGTTAATATTTTTTTTTTCAATATTGTTTGAACGTTGCACAATCACGTTGAGCCTATTTGGAATCGCCAACTCATTTTCTAGAGACTCCGTGGCGCGGCGAGGCCACCCTGTTCGCTTCTCATCAGCTTGCAAGCCTGGTTTTAGCACGCGCTTAGACTAGCTTTAGGAGTTCTCCAAATACTGTTTAATTATTGAGCGAGGGCAGGGCGGGTGGTATATGCAGGGTCCCTCTTGCAATCAATACTCCTTAATTGCGAGCTCTCTCGTAGCTGGAATGGCCTGACACAGAACTAAAGTCATCCAGCTTTGAGTAATACCGGTGAGACGACCGGGGGTTCATGATTATGTAAGGAGTGAGTGGCTAACTATGAGGAGCCTTCCCGCATCAGACTCTGAAAGGGTCTTCGGGAACGGTCTAGAATTATTTTTCAGTAAACGTGCGGCATCTGTGGATTTTTGTGAGTAACCGTATACAGTAAGCAATGCTGCGACGCAAGTACACAGATCTTACGTTGAATGAGAGCTAGATGATTAAATATTTACAACTATCCACCGAGCTAATTTCCATAGCGCTGCGGGTTCTGACCTATGCTTACTAAAACTGTACTCTGTGTAACTAGAGAGTTTGTTTGAAATCCAAAAAAAATAATGGACTAATTATGCTGAAATTAATTAGTTATGAAACAAAGGTCGGGCTTTAGTTTTATTTGTATAGAGCAATGAAATCATGTTTTTAGTTGGTGATTTGTTTGTCGTTTTTTTTTTTTTTTTCTTTCCTTTCTGTTTTCAAGTCATCAAGAAATATTTTAATGTAAATGAATTTAGAGCTTAGCTATAGCATTTTATGAAACCTTAATCTTGCTCCCAGCTGCCGCTATTTACTGCTTTGTGGTACAAGCAATGCAATTATCATGCTAATATTCCAGGCCCCCTTCACACAAAGCAAGGGTATAAAGCGTGCGTGTGTTCAGTGCTCATAAAAAGGGTATCGCAATTATGATGCAAATAGTTTGTGACTTACTCATGCTACAAGAATGTTCGAAGCAGCCACTATGTTCCTTCCGTTCAGTCGTCACTATGGCTTTTTGTTTTTAACTGATACATGGCTGGACAAAGAGATGAAATACCACTAACAAAAAAAGGGGAAGAAATCTGCAATGCTTCTGTAAAACAAAGTGCTAAGAAATGGCACGTTCCAAAATTTAGAATAATATTATGCAGCAAAGATTTATAGTTATATTATGTTCCAGGATATAAATAAAGTCGAAAATTATCTCTGTTTTAGAGTAACACACACCCTGATTATATTTCCCTTTTTCTGTACAAGTTAAATTATCTGAGAATGAATACTGACCTCATACATTCCCACTCTCCTAATTTTATATAATGTGAAAGAATAAATGTGACTTCAAAACGTGTTACAACGCAGAAAATGGCACAACAAAGAGGGGAAACACACACACACACACATACAACTGGTGAATGTGGTTAGAACAACAGTTAGGTCCTCTAGCCTAAACAACCTCGTAATCGAACTTAATCTAACACACACACAAAAAAAGCTATCACGAATGGTGAAAAGACGAAAATGACGAGAAAAAAAAAGGGGAGAGGGGGGGCAGGTACAGGAGGGTGATGTTTATACAGCTTGACCAGCTGTCGCCTCGTGGAAGCCTTCGTTCTCTCCTCTCTAACACTCGCGACTAATCCAGGCTACTAGCACAGTCATACCGCTCGTTTTAACTCTGCAGCATTTTTTTTAGGGAACTGTGGAAATTCCTTTCTTCCATTAACTCACCAAGCCCCCCCCCCCTCCCCCCGGGGGACAATCTCGATACCCCACCCGTACCCACACAGTAGTAATTATCCTTTCCCTCCCAAGCTTTACCCTTGCTTTTGTCCTCTGCTAACCTCCTTAACTCATTTCTCTTTCTTTCACTTGGAGCAGCTAATCTCTCTCTCTCTCTCTCTCTCTCTCTCTCTCTCTCTCTCTCTCTCTCTCTCTCTCTCTCTCTCTCTCTCTCTCTCTCTCTCTCTCTCTCTCTCTATCTCTCTCTCTCTCTCTCTCTCTCTCTCTCTCTCTCTCTCTCTCTCTCTCTCTCTCTCTCTCTCTCTCTCTCTCTCTCTCTCTCTCTCTCTCTCTCTCTCTCTCTCTCTCTCTCTCTCTCTCTCTCTCTCTCTCTCCCTCTCTCTCTCTCTCCCTCCCTCTCTCTCTCTCTCTCTCTCTCTCTCTCTCTCTCTCTCTCTCTCTCTCTCTCTCTCTCTCTCTCTCTCTCTCTCTCTCTCTCTCTCTCTAACACACCCGTACCCACACACGTGCAAACAAATACTTTTCTCTCCTTTTCATTCCGTTTTCTTCCTTTTTTTTTTTTTTTCTATTTTTCACTTTCTATCATCTACGTATGCTTCTTTATCTATCTGTATATATTATCTCTCTATCTATTGATCTATCTTCATGGATAACTCAAAAGAAGAAATGAAAGAGAGCGAGTCGAATCGACGAGTCAAGAGACGCTTTCAGGGGCCAATGCACTCCCGTTTCAGTGAGAGGACCTTGCTGTGCTTTGGTGAGTGACAGCAGGCGAAGGAAAAAGAAAGAGAAGAAAAAGGAGAAGAGGATGGGGGGGAAGGCACGCGACAATCGCCCACTCGCTTTCACAAAAATGCCCTTCCCTCCCCCTTTGTTTGATAGCTTTAAGGTATTCCTTGGTCTCATTCTTGTTTGCTGATTTCTTTCCCCCCAAATGACAGAAAGATTTTCTTCGTCTGGGCTGTCTACATTAACTCCAAGAACTACCTTAAAGTTGTGATATTACGCCCTAATATGTTTTGGGGTTGGTTTTTTTTTTTTTTTCGCAGAAAAACATGAGACTCTCTCAATTGCGAAAGAGTGGAATGGTATCCAAATGAATCTCAATCCATGGTTCCACACTCAAAAGTTCATTGTTCAACATGATCTTGAAAGCACACATCATCAGAAACAAAAGGAAAGTTGTATTTTACAAATTATAATTTAATTTTGTATTTCACCGTGGATCTTCTGTCCATTTTATCGCCGATGCGTTTGTCTGTATGCTGATACCGTGTAATGAATTCAGTTCTCTATCTCCTGCACATGTATCGGTTTTTTTGGTTGTTATTTTTTTTTTTCAAAAATCTCTCTCTCTTATTATCCTCTTACTTCATGTCGACCACCATAGATCGTAGAATGTATCTCCAGACTAAATAATTAGAAAGCAGCTGAACAGAAGGATAATAAGGAAGGTAGTTTTCTGTGTTTATTGTTAAACCGCCCACAGAGAAGGAAACAGTAAGACTTAGTGATAGGGTGAGATGGGAGAGTGTGCTGTGGTGTGGGCCGGCTCAAACGTATTCTTCTAATGCGGACCGGCTTCTAATGGATTAATTTCAATACAGAAGCCTTGGAAAAAGCAATATCTCTTTTACTTTGGTAGTAAGTTGAGTGAGGATAATGTGAAAGCTGAAGAATCAACAACGAAGACTTTTAGTGACAAAGCTGGCCAAGAAAAATGTCACTATTGATTCTTCTGAAGGATTCTTCTGGGAACTCTCAGTCATAATAAAAGAATGATTAAGCTAAGCTAAGTCAATATCAGGTCTGATAATCTAGAAATGCGGTGTTCCACGTTCCGTTGTGTTTTTGTTTTGGATTTCCTTTTCTTTTTTGCCCCTCCGTTTGATCGGAATAATAGTGTACATATCATAGAGAGTGGTTTAGAACAAACCTAGTTATAACGGTTCGAGTTTATTGAGCCGGTCGGTTTGAATGTTACATAACGCCTTCAGTCTGTCTTCAGTCGTGGCAGTTTCTGTAGTAGTAGCAGCAGCAGCAGCAGCAGCAGCAGTAGTAGTAGTAGTAGTAGTAGTAGTAGTAGTAGTAGTAGTAGTAGTAGTAGTAGTAGTAGTAGTAGTAGTAGTAGTAGTAGTAGTAGTAGTAGTAGTAGTAGCAGCAGCAGCACAAAAAGTAGTAATTTTATTTTCGTTGTCGTGGTACATGCAGCACTTGAATTAGAAAAAAAGAGGTTGTCAAAAGATATCCACTTGAAAAAAACTAAGGGGTATGTGTATTCCAAAATTAACTCTTGATCGTACTTTACAAAAAAAAATTAAATCTCAAACGTAAGAATGTATTTTCCCATTGACTTTTAAAATGAGCATGCTTCTCTGCGGCCATTCTCACTTCTAAAAAGTGCTTCTTTTAATATATTTTTTTTTCTTTATAAGCCCTGTCCGCGTGTTTTTGAAACAAGGAGTCGCCATCAAAGCTATGTAATTTGATCCCTAGCGAACATCGATTTCTTTCATTGAAGCGACTGGTATAAGAAGAGCAGACGTTGCGGTCTTCACCACTGAGAGGGAAAAAAAAAGATTAAAAATAAATGAAGCAACACGCGACACTCTTAAGGAATATCAAGGATGTTCTTTGGTCGGTGGATCATACTGGTTTATTTCTAGGATACGAATGTTCAACTTTTTAATACCGGAAAATCAATAACGTATAATCGGGAATAGATCTAGTAGTCACAGCGAGTAAGTTCTAAAGTCTATGGGGGAAAAAATAGTAACATGAAGATCAACGCTTCTAAGCGGGTTGAAAAAAAATGTTAAGAACAAAAAACAAATAAAATTGAAATAAATAAGATAGCCAGACAGATGAACGAAACAAAAAAAAAAAAAAAACATCTGACAACTTATCCCAGGAGCGGTGGGATAGTTAGGGATAAAGCCAGGCAAAACTGCCCCTGAGATGTCAGAAGTTTGAGACGCTAGGTTTACATGGAGACTGCACATCTCATAACGGGACATCTATCACGTATTTTTTATAAGGCAACACATCTTCATTTCGGGAGTTTGTTCTTGTTGTTATTTTCTGTTCGGGTGTATGGCCTTTCAGCTCTTGTTCATAAGAACTATGTTACGTCAATTTGCTTAAATATTAAAAAAAAAAAAACAAAAAAAAAACCAATTATTCTGTGAACTCAGGCTTATTTTTTGGATAAGTGAACTGATCTTTTGTAAATCAAAGAAAAAATTTTCTTCTCAGGGTTTGATACCGTCTAGGGCCATAGATCTATTCTTGTGTGTGTGTGTGTGTGTGTATATATATATATTATTTGTGAGTAAAGGCAGTTATCGTTACTTTCTAGGCTTTTGCCGTCAACAGTCAATGGACTATCATGCTTAGAAATAATGAGCTCTTTAACGAAATTAAGTACAGTTTGGTGTATGTAGGTCTACAGGAATATCTCACCCTTTTTTCAGATCTAAAAATTTTTACCCTGGGCATTATAAGGAGTTCACAATATTAAGCAATAAACACAATGCAAACTATAAACCTACATACATACATACATACATACATACATACATACATACATACATACATACACACATACACACATACATACATACATACATACATACATACATACATACATACATACATACATACATACATACATACATACATACATACATACATACATACATACATACATACATACATACATACATACATACACACATACGTACACACAAACATACGTCGAGTTTGATCTTTTTCCATTACAAACTTTTTTTTTCTTTTAAACCCATAGAAAGACTACTATTCTGTGCTATTTTCATGTCCTCATTGTGAAAAATTCCTTGCCTTTTCCCATTTTTTTCTTTCCCATTTCACACATAATGTAGTGAAGCGCAGACTGGGGCAACTCAAGATAAAAGTTTGGCCTACACTTTAAGCTTTAAACCAGACGGTGAGTTCACAGGAAATCGACTGCGAGACGAATGGATGTGCTCACCTCAAAGAAAGGAAAACAAAACAGAGCAGGAGGGAGAAGGGGCAGTGAGGGCCATGGTGAAGACAGTCTGTTTGAAGTACGGAGGGAAAAAAATCCACACCCACACCTACACAACAGCGTCTAACGTTTAGTGTGTTAATATCAGTCTATGCAAAGCCAGTTATCTTTTTTTTATTTTAAATCATCATTATGTACTCGAGGGTATTACGAAGGTGAAATGGGAGAAGAAGAAAAAAAAAAGGAAACGAATGTGTTGGGGGAGAGGTGTTAATAGTCAATGTGTGTTGCGTGCTTCATGCACAAACCTTCGAAGATAAACATATTAATTTAAAGGTATACAGATACAATGAACGCAATAACTCAAAGAAAAGATAGTCCACGAGATTATATCGCGAGTAACCCTAATCCGCAATAAAGATTTTATGCGCCCGTTATGAACGAGGAACGTTGAAATAGATAGAATATGCCTTTTTTTTTCTTTTTTTTTTAAACTTTACATTCTGAACCATCACTCTATCTATGAATGTGTCAAGAAGTAGATATGAAGTAGTTCGCCTGGATGAGTAACTCTCACCCTTCGTGTTTTTCGTCCCTCAAGTTCCAAGGGAGTCTGTTACGAAGAGCAGGTGAGTGACAAGTCATGAATGTAAATTTACGAGATAAAAGGCAGGCAAGGGGGGAAATGGATGGGGAGCGGGGTCTTTGCAGCGAAAGACGAATGAAGTGTGCTGCACGCGAGTTAAAGATTGGGGAGAGAGACAGGGAGAAAGAAAGAAGAAAGACAGAGGAACACAGAATGAGATTGATGGTTGGGGGTGGGGTGGGAAAGGGGAGGGGGGGGGGGATGATGTTTATAGCAGCTCCAGCCTGCACTATGATGATGAGTGGAAATGGAGTAAACAAGTCGTCCACAAGACTAGAGCAGAGAGAGAAAATCTTTTTTGGAACACGTACACGTTGAGTAGTCAGAGTAGATCCATAGGTACCGGTAGGAATGGTAAGGGTGGATGAGTACCCGTGTGGATTTGATGAGATAACACACTTATGCGCGTCCACGCACACGCACGCGCACACACACACCGCAGTCTGAGCACGATATCTCCATGACAGTCTAAATCTAGTAAATTAGAAAACGAAAGAGGACTTCTTCACTTGTGAGTTCAAAGAAAAATAAACACAGACAGGCAGGCAGATAGACAGACAGCCAGCCAGACAGATAGGCAGGTGATTGTAAGCAAGCAAATAGTTCCTCAGGTAAATAGGCGGGCAGGTAGCCAAATACTTTGGTTGAGAAAGTCGAACTAACATTGATGGACAGCCATGATTGTACTGCTCTCCGATAGAACTTAACTGGGAACAATCTGGCCGAAGAACGGACTGACCAATTATACGGTCAATCCCGCATCACAGGTGACAAACGAATAATATGATATGAAGATGATTAATGGATAGATAGATAGGTAGATAGATAGATAGATAGATAGATAAATAGATACATACATGCATAGATGACTGATAGGGAGACAGAAAGAAAAATAGATACATTGGTAGATTGATTAATAACTTTACAGACAGATAGAAAGATAGAAAGATAGATAGATTGATAGATAGACAGACAGACAGACAGATAGATAGATAGGTAGATAGAAAGATAGATAGATAGATGGACAGACAGAAAGACAGAAAGAAAGATAGATAATTAGAGTACTCTTATCAATAGATAATTACAGCACTCTTATCAATTAATCCAACTTATCTTCAAATTAGATAGATAATTAGATAGATAGGTAGATAGATAGACAGACAGACGGAAAGATAAACGAACAATCAGACTCAGGGAGGCTAAAGAGCGAGTAAAATGAGGAGAAAATAGAAAGCTGGTCAGTCGGACAGTGAATAATCTCAAATAATTATTATAAACAGGAGTATTGAAGAAGAATGAAGCACAGATGAAGTACGCTCACGAGGAGATTTAGAGCCAAATCCACCCTATCAAGACTAAAAAAAGCGAGGTGAGCAATGAAAACGCATTTATAACAGGCAGCATTTGGAGAGGGGATTTAAAATGTCTCTATGAATATATATACGCTCTCGTTATTGTTTTTACGTCGCCTAAGGTAATCTTTTTAATCATGGAGAAACATGGAAGGAACACCGCTAAAAAGGCTTTAAAAATGCTGGATGTTTCCCTCCTGGGGCTGAAGAGATAAAGATAAAGAGCAGGTGTAAAAGATTGGCTCCTCCTTAGAGCTTGTCTGGAGAGAATGATGTTATTTTCGTTTTGATCCTCTTCCGCCTCAGGTAGCATACAATGTATTTAGTTACCCCATCTCCCACTTGGAATAGCTGGGTGAGTGTCTTACGGCTGTACTCAATATTCCCTAAGATATAATACAATTCATCTTAATCATTACATTGCGCTATGGTTCTGTGGTCACGATCATCCTTGACAAATGATTATTTGGTGAGCGCAGGAGAAGGAAAGGCAGGACCATTGAAAAATAAAGCACTTGATTGCACGCAAGTACATTTACTAGTTAACAGTTGCGAAACAGCTCAGGCAATAGAGCTTTAGACTAACAACAAAAAAGCCATAAATTCTCTCAGTGGGATATGGTCCTTTCTAAAAAGACCGTTTACATGTATATGATCCTTAGGAGAACTAATGGAAAGCCAAATTTACCGTCGAACTTTTCTATGTTGAGATGGTATTTGGATTTTTGAAACACGTGCATGCACCGGCATGAGTAAATTTGAAAACCGGTGCACTTCGACATTGGCATCATTTTGCTGGGTTATAGTCAATTGTGTCTACATCTAGGTTTTAGCAGCATTAAGCTAAAGACTGGTGTGGAGAAAGTCCACGCTTTCCTAAACCAGTTTACTCACTTCAGACGAATTGTTACGGGCTATAACGAGCCGGTTTTAAAGTTTGTCTGAATGTCAAGATAGACGCCAAAAGGCGGTGAAGTTTCAGGTGAATGTATAAAATCAAATGAGAAGGAACAAAAAATTGGAAACTACACAAAGAGAAGGTGAAGGTGTGCTTGTGGGTATGAGTGCAGGAGAGACGGACATGCATTTTATGAAGAAGTAAAAAATAGCAAGAAACTAGAAACCACATGCAGACTGAAGTTAATCGGAGTATTAACGATATAGGTTTTATTCCTGCTAGACACATTGAAATCAATACACCAGTGAGGAGCAGTTGCACGAGTCTTAGAAGAAAGCTCTCAAAAAGCTAAAAAAAAATATCGGTATGTGCCTCCTGGCAGTGAAGTATACTCCACTCTTCACGACATAACATTACAATTGGCAAATATAAGCGTTATATTCCAGGTAGAATGCAGTGGGAAATACTCGAAAGTGCAGTTACGGTAGAACCAGTAACCATTAAACATTAGACCACTCTAAGCTTCGTATCTAAGCATCCCGTTGTTGGCAAAGGAACTGAAGCACATCCTGGTGTTTATTTTATAACGTGTTCATCATAGTTGTGTATAATTCCTTATTAGCGGTCAGAGCACTCGCCCTAGAAAAGCTTATAAACAATGGCGTGACATGCTTAACAAAATGAGCCTAAAGTTTGGCTTGATGCTATAATTTTGTCAATAGATCGTCGCTTTGAATGAATTTTAACTACAGTCAAAGCATGAATATCAAATTACAATACAAACTTTTCATCTTTAAACAAATGGTTTCGCAATTCACTTTTATCATTAATATTTAATTCTTCTTTTTCCTGTTACCATATGATTGTATTGTTGTGGATTAGTTTAATTTCATTGTAAGATCGTGTACAGAATTCCGATAAATCCATCTCATAGTTCTTATTGTTTTGAAGAGGTGCTAATTTGTTCAATCCCAGAGTTAGTTATGTTTGAACGAACTCGTCCACCTTTCAGGAGAAGATAACCTTGTTTTCAATCGCATAGAACGGCAGGCAGCTATGAAAGCAGCTCAAAATAATCTTCGTTATTTTTCACTCACTAACAAAAAATTGAAGAATTTCATAGGGGTATCCATAATTTCGGTTTAATTTGGAAAAATTGCAGCGCTATCCTTGCCTCAGAAATTCATGACCGCTGGGGTTAACAAGAGGTTTTCTGAAGAAAATAATTTATTCTGTTTGATCAGCAAACTGAGGCCGGCAAGCGTAACTGACTTAGCGTAATGTAAAACACATTTTCCAATTTATTCTCTACTCTAAGCTATGTGAGTAGGGCTTAGCCGCAAAATTAAAGCAACAGTTACTGACAAATAGAGATTTTAAAAAAAGTCTCCTGATCGTATAATTCTTAAATACCGGCGCTTTCCACCCTTTCATCTAAATCAATCGAGAATTGATCATCGTCCAAGGATAATTTCCACCCATGTAACGAAGCTGACTAAGCTTGCTAAATGATTGATCTGGAAGTAGTAGTAAAACTAATCTAGCGCATTAACCTAGAGATAAGACCAACCTGTAGGCTTGTCCCGGATGAGTTTGCAGCTCTCCAGCTCTCCGATGCTGGAGAAGAGTGATCGGATCTCGTCTTGAGACATGGTCTGTGGCAGGTAGTTCACGATCAGGTTGGTCTTGCTCACACCGTCGTCAGAGTGCGACGGCGACGTTGTGCCGCCGTTCTGTGTGATGCCGCCAACGACCTGTTGGCTGGCCTGCTCCATAATGGCATGGTCTCCGAGGGTGATCTATGGAAGACAGAATGGGCGACACACGCCGTTAGTTTCGAGAGTCGACTCTACAACCGAGATTTTTACATTGGAACTTACAAAACTTGGCTAATAATATGCACGTAGTTTGCGAATATGAAATCATCTAAAACCATGACTGACTTTCATCGACTGAGACTCTAAACCACCAAAAGGGCCACTTGAACCAGTGCAATATTGTCCGATCAATATTAAAGGCGACATCTTCATCATTTTCCGTCTCTTGTGTAAATATGGGCTAAGTCACCAATCTAGACGTGACCAACTGGGAAACGTGACAATTTCTCAAAGTGATAGGTCTGACTGATATTGCCTTTGTTTTCATTGCTGGAAAGTTTAAGAGCGTCTCCGGGCCTGTCTTAGCTCTGGCTGAACCATTCCCTGTGTACCGGTATGATAATAAAATCATTCCTTTCAAAACTCAATACATATAAACAGACACCCGAGAAGAGGCAGTCGATTTTTATTCGCCCGACATAGAAGTGAACCTCATTAAGAAGTTTTTATCAATTCAAAGAAGCCAGAAAAAAGATTCTCATAAAATTAAAAGCTCCACTTTGCACTTCAATGAAACTGAAAGTACAAAAGACTCATGGCTAAGAGGAGAAAGTAAGATCTCGTCATCTTATAACGATGGTGGATCCCGAAGGAACTTTGAAGAAATCGGCAGCTATGTACGATGCAGATTAATACAATATTTGAGATGTATTTGCTTTTCTTTTGATAGCGCATGCAACCAAATACTGAAACATACAACAAATTTAGTCCGAAATCGAATAACCTCGTGGTTCTACATTGTTTAAGTTCCCCTGAGTCTGTTTCATTGTACGCTGCGGTGCACGAACTTCTGTTTAGTAGTCGCAACATTACATCTCTGAGCTCAAGCTGTTGTCACTACAGCATTAGAGCAAAACGAATATTTATGGATTTTTTTTTTTTTTAATGTATGTCCTACTTTGTCAAAATAATGTGTGCCAGTCTTCAAACAAAGGCTATCGTGTAATGAGGAATGACTTATTCATGGAGTATAATGGGAATTCGTGCAGTTGTCTATATAGTTTTGGTGAAACAAAGAGCTGAAACTTAATGACGTCAAACAACTTCCGTCTCTCGGATATCGAGTTGCATTTACTTCACGCACTACATTCCGACGAGGCTTTATCCGTAATATTATAGCTGGAAAGCAGTATTATGACCTAATACATTTTAAGGCTTGACATAATGGACAATATTATTGTGTAGGTATGACATGATAATAACGAAAAAAAAAATTTTTTTTTAAATGTTACAATGATAAAGGAATATTTGATAAGGAGCATTTTAAAGAAACGGATTTTATTGGCATTAGATTCAAGAGCTTTATTTTACTTTCACTCTTTACTTCAATGTCAAACTTAGGTTTTGAAGGATCAAACTTAGAAATATGGGAAGCGCCAGATTTTCTGCTTCAAATGAAAACAATCTAAGTGTCAAGTTAATGTCTATTCAATAGTTTGCGTTATACGTAACGCTTTTCGCCCAAACGTAAGAAGACAAATATGGGGCAAAAAAAAAAATCTTTAGAAATGGCAATCAGCAATGTCCTCCAGTTTCCTCACAAAGAGATGTGTTTTAAGAGGAAAAAAAATCAATTTCTATTATTATTGTTATTATTTATAGACTAAAATAATCAAAAGAAAATAGCAGTTTTCTTTCAGATCTTCAACCAAAAGGAAACTATTTTCACCTTTCTACGATTCTTTTTGTATAGTTTCTAATCTGAATGAATCGAAATATGTAGAAATTATGAAAGCACCAGTCTATCTTCCATTGATCTTTCTGATCATTACTGTTTTCTATTACGTTACCTTATGTAGCTTTTTTTATGCAAAACATTTCAGTTTTAGCAATGAATATAAAATTTCTAACTTATTGAAAGGAAATAAAGGCGTTATCTCGTGAGTAACAAATTAATCCATCGTCATTAATCTTACAACGACGTTTATGCGTAAAAAAACCGCACGAATTTAACAACGAATGCAGGTGACAAAGCAGCTAGAAGTGTTGGAGCCACTATTTTTACACTTTGTAAGACCATGTTAGTATTTAGGTGTTGACAGCTTTCCTCGAAGAGTGCTAAAATTTTGATATTGCATTTCAATAAATGGAGACAGCACAAAGGACCGAGCGTCTTTTTCAATTCAAAGTAATTGGAGCCCAAGAATTATTAGGGGGACAAAGACTATGCATAGCTCTTGTAAAGTGGTTATGAAGGCGACGCGATAACAGCAGATGGCGACATCTGGCAATGGTAGTGAGCGCTGCGAGCCCCCCTAGCCTGTGTACTGAACGAGGGCTGAGTCGCTCGGACCGATCGATATTAGCAATAAACCCTGAAAGGCTATGGAAAAAATGCGACTTTCTTTTCATTATTATTATGAAGTTGGGGGGAAAGCACGCTGTATTGCTCGCCTTGAGGGCTGGCTAGAGCCACGTAGTATTAACACACATAGATCTGAAAACATAACGGAGCTGGGCGAATAGGTTGCTTTTATCATTTTTCTTTTTGTTTTTATTTTGTCATTTGGTGCAGGTACTCTTCTTGCTAAAAGGATCAGACAACTTGATGGTTTGGCCTTCGGACTCATATTAATAATTTACTGTAGTTATATTGATAGGACCAGTGCTATAATGTAAGCCCGTCTCTCTCTCTCTCTCTCTCTCTCTCTCTCTCTCTCTCTCTCTCTCTCTCTCTCTCTCTCTCTCTCTCTCTCTCTCTCTCTCTCTCTCTCTCTCTCTCTCTCTCTCTCTCTCTCTCTCTCTCTCTCTCTCTCTCTCTATCTATCTATCTATCTATCTATCTATCTATCTATCTCCTTCTTCTTCTTTTAACTCTCACGTTCTCTTTCTCACTCACTCATCCTCTGTCGGGTCGAATTTAGTAGTTTCAAGACGAGCCCTGAACCGCGATCTTTTTCGTTTGTTTTTATTTTGTTGTTCTTTTTTTCTGTATAATTATTTATTTTGATTTCAACATTATACTGCTTTAGCTGGGGCTGTTTGAAAAGATACTGCAATAGCCCGAGCATATGATTCATTCAATTTAAGGCATTTGTCTTGGTTCCGCAAACTTCGACGTCTATCCCTGTCCATTAAGATAATGTCCCAATTTGTTTTCCCTTTTTCAAATACATAAGTTGACGCTCGCAGCATCCACTGCTCTCCTCCAAAAAGGACAAGTACAGCACACTAATATAGCACACTCCAACAAACAGAGTCCATCTTTTTCCCACCATTCTCGTCAACGGCTCACTTTGGAAATATCTAAGGTCATTTGGATCCGACCCAATGGGTTCCACTTGGCCCCATTTGGAGGAGGGCAATTAAAACGGGGTAGTAGGCGCTCACGTCGGGCCTAGCCGGGCACAGCACAAGATGGTTGTCTGAGATAGGCCGGGCCAGCTGCAGCTGCTGCTGCCTGCCGTGGCACGCCGACGATTCTCTGACATCCGGAATTTCTGACTAGCATCGATAAAGCTGACTGCCGATTTTACCTTGCCCATTATGTATGCATTTTTTGAATGAAAATATTTCTGTAATCCTTGCATGAACGTTTTACGAAATAAAGTCAAATCTGATTTGTGTCTAAATAAATAACAATAAAGTAGCAGGTATTTTCAATGTTTCATTTGAAGAGGCGAGCAAAGAGCCTCAAGCGAACATTTTATTTAGATCACTGTGGGTTAACGTGCCCTGGGACATGTCTGAGAGGCTCTACAAGAAAGTGGGCCGGCAATTATCAGTCTCTATCTCCATCTACCTTTACTAAACAAGCACGCACGTGCATGCCTTGCGCACTAAAGATGAAAAAACTTTGCATCAAAACGTAAGATTCCTTAGTTTGTGTGTGTGGAGGTGGAAAGGGGGGGAGGGGGGGGGGTGTTCAGTTCTTTCTTTTAAGCCAATTTTCACTTCGTAACCCTCTGAATTTTCATTTATTTTTGTAATCTACTGTTCTCTGAATTTCTATAGAAACTATCCACGTAGTCTCTTGGCGTCAACATCTCTTAGAAGCTTTTGATTAAATCCCCTCACAATAATTATACGCTATAAAATAACCTTTTCGGAGAGACAGATCAAGAAAATGATATCGGTGAAACTGTCACAGTCGCTATGTGGTAGAAGGTTAACTACTTCTTGACGCCAAGGTCTGCTTTACTTTTGCACTAAACAAAAAACAAGTAGATTTCTGTTCCTTAGAAAATTAGTAGATAACGTAGTATAAAGTGTCATAAATTAACCCCTCAATGTTATATATAGATTAGATGCACATTTAAGTCTATATCGATTATAATTATTATATAAAGTATTTTGAGATCTTAAAGAAGATTTTAACAACAAAAAAAAAGACAGGAATAAGGCTGCAGAATTAAGAATGCAGATCTGCCTGATTTTAGAAGAAGAGCAGATTTTCTTGACGCTTCCACTTAGAAACTTAAAACGAGTAAAGACATATATTGTTTACAATGAGAATATTTTATTTATCTTCATCACCAACCTTATTAAATAAGATAAAAATTTTGAAACATCTATGTGAAAACTTATTCAAGAGCATACTGCAGTTATTAAGATTAAAAGGAGGACATGCAAAACTACAATATTACAATTTGTTACTATATAACTTCTACATAACTAGCTGTAAGCAATGTCATAAGCACACAAACACCTAACGAATAATAAAACAAAAACAACGAAAAATTGGTTGAAAGCTCAAAAAGTTTACAAACCAAAATACTTAAAAAAAAAAAAAAATACCGAAACAAGCAAAAAGGGGTTTTAAAATAATCATAACTTCTTTTCAAAACCCACACAAAATTTGGGAAATTTAAATAAAACTCTCAAAAAAATATTAAAAACTAAGGAAAAGGATAGCTGAATCAAGTCTAACAAGGAAAATAAGATCTTGCACAAAAGATCTAGCGCGCTTCAAAAAGAAATTTAATGCTGAGATGCAGTGTTTCAAACCCTACCATACCATAAAAAAAAAGTTTATTTATCGGAAGGCCAAATATTCCAAGAGTAAAAAAATCTAGACCATTGGGCTGAGTGTTATACTAAGATAGAGAATCGAAAATGAAAAAAGAAGGGGGGAAAGGGGGAAACGTGGCCAAATGGCAGATTATTACCGTTATTGCGGCTTGCTATCGCCAATGGGGAAAAAATGTTAACTGTTTGAATTAGCTCACGTTTAAGTAACCGCACGTGATCCAACTGTTTCGTTTAAATGTTACCGAGGTGGGAGGGAACTCAGGGAGGTGAGGAGGAACTTCAAAATAATGGATGGAAGACAGTGCGGATAACAAAAGGACAGGAAGGGAGATAAAGCAAACTTAATCAAGGGTCCATCCCAACTCAAATGAATTTAAAAAAAATGAACGATGGTTTATTTTTTTTTAAATGGGTTAATATGGGTTGGGGGTCTAGTCCGATGGCCTTGCAAAACTTACCATGACTGGTGTGCACAGTGGGTAAGTATTTTGACTGCAGCTTTGAGCCATACCACTGCGGTTGGCGGGAAGGGTGTAGTACGGTAGTCCTTTGCACGGTACTGCCACAACAGTTTCACACGGATTTACTACCCAGTTACCACAGTTAGAAGGAGCAGAAGCGGTAGTTATCACCACTGAAGCATGAATGGAAGGGATACAAATGAAACTATATCAAACATTTAAGCCATATTCTCACACAACGTTGAAGGATTAGAATACAGTGTACATACCTGCATTTAGATAATTTATTTCTTAACAAATTTTTTTCTCAAGAAAAATCCGAAACAAACAACACACACAAGAGAGAACACTAAAAATATTCGAATTCGTAGACTAGGCGAGGAACAGGTAAGCTAAAAATCCAAACTTTTCTTCGCCTCTCTATAATTTGAGTGAGCCACGTCTAGTAGAAGTAGTAGAATTGAAGGAATTATTTTTTCGAAGTGAGCTTTATATATTCGTTATCCGAGTTGGCAGGCACGCGCAGTGAGATCGCACGGTAGCTCTAGGTGATGCTCACGCTCATTGAATGAAGCGCTTTACCGTGTGACCTCAGCATAAGTAGCAAGTGGTGGTGGGGGGTAAGGGGGAGAGGCGGGAGCGACTGCCCCCACTATCCGTAAATTAATCCTACGGGCCGCCAACCAATCAGATTGTGGCAAGCAGCACGCCTGTCAATAACGGCCCGTGAAGTCAGCATCTGGCGCAGGCCGCGGGCCAATCCAACCCCAGTTTTGGTCGCGTGCGGGCTGATATGAGGTGGGTTGGATGGGTATGAAAGGGGAGCGTGAGAGGGGGGCGGGTTGTTGCTTGTGATGGAAAAAAAAAAAATATAAGGGTGGTTTGGGGGGAAAGGACAGTGGCGGAGGGGTGAGATACTATCCGTGTCCCCATGTAGCCGATACCCTCTCTCTCTCTCCCTCTCTCACTCTCTCTCTCTCTCTCTCTCTCTCTCTCTCTCTCTCTCTCTCTCTCTCTCTCTCTCTCTCTCTCTCTCTCTCTCTCTCTCTCTCTCTCTCTCTCTCTCTCTCTCTCTCTCTCTCTCTCTCTCTCTCTCTCTCTCTCTCTCTCTCTCTCTCTCTCTCTCTCTCTCTCTCTCTCTCTCTCTCTCTCTCTCTCTCTCTCTCTCTCTCTCTCTCTCTCTCTCTCTCTCTCTCTCTCTCTCTCTCTCTCTCTCTCTCTCTCTCTCTCTCTCTCTCTCTCTCTCTCTCTCTCTCTCTCTCTCTCTCTCTCTCTCTCTCTCTCTCTCTCTCTCTCTCTCTCTCTCTCTCTCTCTCTCTCTCTCTCTCTCTCTCTCTCTCTCTCTCTCTCTCTCTCTCTCTCTCTCTCTCTCTCTCTCTCTCTCTCTCTCTCTCTCTCTCTCTCTCTCTCTCTCTCTCTCTCTCTCTCTCTCTCTCTCTCTCTCTCTCTCTCTCTCTCTCTCTCTCTCTCTCTCTCTCTCTCTCTCTCTCTCTCTCTCTCTCTCTCTCTCTCTCTCTCTCTCTCTCTCTCTCTCTCTCTCTCTCTCTCTCTCTCTCTCTCTCTCTCTCTCTCTCTCTCTCTCTCTCTCTCTCTCTCTCTCTCTCTCTCTCTCTCTCTCTCTCTCTCTCTCTCTCTCTCTCTCTCTCTCTCTCTCTCTCTCTCTCTCTCTCTCTCTCTCTCTCTCCCTCTCTCTCTCTCTCTCTCTCTCTCTCTCTCTCTCTCTCTCTCTCTCTCTCTCTCTCTCACTCTCTCTCTCTCTCTCTCTCTCTCTCTCTCTCTCTCTCTCTCTCTCTCTCTCTCTGTCGCGCTTCAAGCCTCCCTTCTACCCCTTCCTTTGTCGATCTAGATCTAGTATTTCGTAACTTGGTCTAAAACAGAACTCCCAATTCAGCTGTTCATGTGGCGGTTTCGTGTTAGCAAGAAGTTCTCAAACTCCACTCCGGACGTTTGTAAATGAAATTATAAATTGTTTGAAGTCCTCGCTTGACTTTTTGCGTTTCAATCTTGAAGTGTGTGTGTGTGTGTGTGTGGGGGGGGGGGGGTAAGGAGGGGGACAAGAGTGGCTTGGGGGGAGAGTTGAAGAGAGTGAGGTAATTAAAATAATGATTATAATAACAACTTAAGAGAGCTGGAAAGTCTATGCTGGCAAGCAAACGCTCTGTAAATTTAAAAAAAAAAAAACGAAAAAAAAAGAAAAGAAATCGGACAAAGAAAAGAATTTTTGTTTTACTTATTACCTCGCTACCAAATTCATCATATTCGAAGAATTTTTCTGGTCACTGTGACGAGATTCTGATTATTTTACCGTTGTGAGGGTGATGTATAGGTGCTCAAAAATACGTCGCGGGGCACTTTTTTTTTCTTTCTTTCTTTTTTTTTTTAAACCCGGCCGGTTGTTGCTTACTCAAACTTTCAAAGCAGTGTCAGTGCAGTACTCCTGTCCTAAAGTCGGGTACAAAGCCGCGAGGTCAGTGAGGTTGATCGCGCAGAATCACGGAGACTGAGGTAGCCATTAAGTCTTGGTGTGACAAAAAGAATGTGCGTGTGTAAGGTAAAGGCGAGGCATAGTGGAATGCCTTTGAGGGAATGAGATTAAAAAGAGTGGGGTTTTTTTTTCCCTCTAATTTTCTTAGTCTGGAACATTAAGGAAAGAATGAGAAGGGTTTAGTTTCAATGTTAACTATCATTAAAAAAAAGAAAGAAAGAAAGTAGTTGCTTAATAGTTTCATTGGGAAGAGAAGAGCGTTAAAAGGACTACTTTGACCGAGGTGTTGACACAATTTACAATAAGAATTATGCTATTACAGCAGTTAGGTAAGGGAGTTAAATTAAAATAAAAAAAAAAAAGAAAGAAATACCGATGACGGTATCCTGATCCGAGCAGACTGAAACAAAATAAATGCAAGTGATTATAGATTTGCATCTAAGGTGTATTTGGGTCGCTTTTTACGTGGTAAAATAATGGACTTGTTTCCGTTTCGGTGGAAAGTCGTCGGGTCTCTCACTCCACTTTGCTCCTTCACCCCCCGTCTCCTCTTATTTTTGGCAACTTAGCCATTGCGGGAGGTGAGATAGGTTGTTTTATATCAGTTTTATAAAGGACACAGAAATAGCACAAGGAGACATGTTAGTATAATTTGAAGTACAATATTTTGTCACTTGTATGACATTTCCATCATTTTTCTCTTATTCTTGTCTAATGTTGAAGTCATTTTTTTTTTGGTTTGGGTGGAGGGGGTTGTTTTTGTTTTTTTAAACCTTTGATTATCTCCTCTCTCAAGAGCGATAGGGTAACAGCACATGTTCCTATAACCTTCAAACACACATTATGAGGACCAAGTTAGTGATGCTGTGGTTTATAGAAATATTGTCCATTGAATCATGAGAGCTGGTGCTAACCCAAAGAGTATATTGGTGGTTGAGAGAGTTATTAACATGAAAGTTTGCAAATATGTTTTATCCAACAGGTTCTTCTTATAGGCATTCACAATGCGACAGTTTTTTACTGTTTGGCAAGTTTTGACTCTCAATAATGTTTTGGAGTTGTTTCCTTTTTTATAACAGAATGAAGCCTATAAAAGAGTTAAGGCTCGTGGTAAATCTTAAAACAGGCAATGGGTGATCAACAAGAGAGGCTGTAAAGATATGAGGTCAAAAAAGACTTCAAATCTCTAGATAGGATGGAGATCAATTTTACTCAAGTAAACCATTCAAAAATCATTTATTTTATTGTAAAAAGTTTGGATTACACATAACCATCTAGATCTGGACCTGTCTCCTCACCTTTATGGTTGTCACTGTTGTCATTATTATCATTATTAATGTCTCCTAATCAACACCAATATTCCCATCATCATAATCATCATCAGCAGCAGCATCATATTATTATTATTATCATTATTATTATTATTATTATTATTATTATTATTATTATTATTATTATTATTATTATTATTATTATTATTATTATTATTATTATCACCATCATCATCACCATCATTAGAATGCCCGCTCTGATATCCACTGGGCTCTATCCCTACACCTTGGTTTTAGGGCCTCATCTTTTCAATTGTGTCTTGCCGGAGGAGTATGTTTGATATTTAAACGAGGTCTGAGATCAACTTGGGTGGGCCAGATCTATATCAAACATTCTGGACAAATGAACATCATTATATTCATTATTTAGATGCTGCTCTGAGGGCACAATTAATTTAGATCTATAAGTTTGTGGATTCAGAGCTAAGCTAGATTTGATTCTGGAGCGTACTGTCTAGATTTGGCCATAAGCTTAATATAAACTTGTAGCTATTTATACCGTTACTACACCCAACCTTGCCTCTAGAAATAAATTCTAGTTATAGATCTAAATTTTGAATCTAATCTATATCTGGAATCTAATAGCATACTTAGACCTACCTAGAGATCTAATTTAGATCTAGATTATGTTTAAAATAAACAAATCTTGATCTAAATTTAGATCTACATGATCTGCAAAACTTACCGTCTGAACTCTCGATCTAGATTAGGTTTGGTTAGATAATGCTTTGATGTAAATTAGATTTTAGATCTAGATTCTAGTATCCAACGTTATAAGATGAAGTTCACATCCATGCTGGAAAACCAAAAGGAATGAACACCTAGAATCTATAGGCTAGTCATAGTGAACAAGTGGATTCGGAATAACAGCAGCTTTGCTAGAAAATTAATAGATCGATATTTATACTCGGAAATGTAGATAGAGAAAATATTAACTTCTACATCTAGATATTTGACTCAAAATAATGAAATTTGATCAAGTCTGGAAGAACTTGTTAAGATCTCATATAAATAAAATCAGCTAAAGCGTAAGCTTATTTACGAGAAAGCCTAGTCTAGACGTGCCAGACGTCGGAAGAAATTTACGCAGACTGCAGAGTTTTAAAGGTTAGGCCTAATAACTAAATGCCAAAATAAATTTTGATGCTGGAGAGCCTGATTTCTGACTAACTTGGTATAACGTCTTTACAACTTTCATCATAACAAAGCAACAGAAAATTGGGAAATTTTGAAACGTTAAGATCTAATTAGATTTTACTCTCAAGTCAAAAGGGCAAGTGTAGAATATTACGTCATAAACATTTTCGGTTCAAACTGATGAAAATGTAAATTTTTTTCATTGAAATATTTTTGCTTTCATCTAGATCTACTTTAATCTTTTTATATCTCATATGTAGAGTTATTTACATTAAAAGATTAATATGAAGGAGTGAATATTTAATTTAATGACAAAATTCTATTTTTGTTATCAAATTTTGCAGTGCGCATTCGCAACGCAGGTACCCACAAAATATTGTTTGGTACCATGGGCGGTAAAAACTTATAAAGAACTGGGCCGAGGATACTGCGCACATGTGACGTCTGGGAAAGAGAACCTTCTAGGTATGGACGGTTTTTTACATAGAAGAAACAGTAGCAACCCTATAGTGTGTTTCCTACTTGGAACTCAGTGTTATAAAATGATTTAAACTTACGTTAGTTATTAAGAGCTGAAATAATTTAATTTTTCTTGTTTGTGTAACCCCAACCAAAAACCAAGCCCAATCTTTTTCTATGGTCCCGATCAAACGAAGCCCTCTTTGGTGTGAAATTCGTCCGTACCTAAAAGGAACTCTTTCCAACGTCTGAAAATCACATAATAAAAGACATACAGATCTATGGCAAATTGTTAAAACTAATTTTCCCCCTTCTCCTCTCTCTCTCCCTCTGTTCCTTCTTTCTGTCAATTTCAGTCTCTTCGACTGCCTATCTCTATTTCATCTACCATTCTTTTTCCACCCATCTCTTTCATTCCATCTAGCGAGATAATAGTTCCTTCCATCTATCAATATTTGTATCAATCTATAAATATGTGTGGGGGGAGGGTATTTATTCTTCGATTTATATTTTCTCATTTACCCAGTAATCGAACTATAATAATATGTTTCTCCATTTATCTCACTCGCTCTCGATCCTTGCTTAGATACCTAAATATCCATCTACCCTCTCCTTTACCCCCACTCCACCCTATTCTTTCTCTCTCTCTCTCTCTCTCTCTCTCTCTCTCTCTCTCTCTCTCTCTCTCTCTCTCTCTCTCTCTCTCTCTCTTCCTCCCCCCCCCCCCCACCCTCGGTAGGCACATTTTTCGCGGGTTCGACTCTCAAACCATAAAAGAGTTAGTTGGTGTGCCTTATCTGTTCAGTTCCGCTCTGGCAATAGGGGCCTGTTCGATGTGCAGAAAATGCCTGATATCACCTTATAAAGATCGGACTATATCAAGTAATCGAACATCAAATAACGTAACTTTTTCTTTCTCTCTCAAGTCACACATTATATCTTAACCTATAATCTTATAAATTAGATATAAAAATATTACCGCAAATACATCATTTACTTAGGCAATTTGTGATTTTCAGTTGTCATTATTTTAATTAAATTTAGAAAATAATAATTTAAATAAAAGAATTAAAAAAAAAAAAAACAATTGCTACACTTACTCAGATGGAGGAAGTATGGCTGTCGAGGATATCAATTTTCACTCTTTGTGGAGAATTTATTGTCCTTGCATGAGCTAAATCTAGGTATCGTTCGCCTTGACATTTTAATTGCTACAGAAATTTTACCGAGTACGATTGTTCATAGTAACCTGCACTGGAATTGAACAAGAAAGGGATTAACGAAAATTTATTGTTATTAGGAGTTCGAAATGAAGTATGATTATGTGAAAATGAAGAAAGAAAGAGAAGGGAAAAAAAATAAAGCTAGTCATTACTAAAAGTGCTGTTGCACTAAGACTGAGACAGGCCATGGCAATCGTTTCGAGTGAGCATTAGTCACGAAAAGGGAAGATAATCAAAATGAAATATAATGAAAGGAAACCATAATCGTGTAAAGCGAGGCCTCCTGAAGTACAGACCAAGTCACCATAGTAAACAAACTTTCGCATGTTGTGAATTTAGCGATCTACTTTTTTAAAAACTTTTAAGCATAGTTAGGGCAGATTTGAGTTCAGAAACCACGTTTTGTTCAGCCCACAGGTCCACAAATCAAAAATATTTAACTCTGCCAAATGAGGTATGGTATAGATCACTTTAACGCTTACTCCAAAGGTTTTGTTTATTTCTTCTTCTCGACCTGATCCTTGGGAAGCCTCGAGATAAAACCAATACAATTAGCGTAATTCACACCACCGCCATGCTTTAGTTATTATGGAGTAGGGAGAGATCCCTGTAATAATTGTGCACACTGTATCATTTGAAAATAAGAGTAGTAATTTAACGCCATCCATGGTTGTTGTAAGATATAGGGTCAGAGTTTACCACATCCTATCTGCCGCAATAGGTAAAAAAAATAGTGTCATAGTGTCGTATTATGTATGGTTCTACGTTTTGTTTGGATACGATTACATCAGAACTATATTTCATTATGCTTTATGTTGAAGGTTTATTTTAAACTTGAGAATGGCTGATCGGTGATTTAAAAACAATTTTTTCAACCAGAGAAACCCGCGACCGTGAAAATTATAAAGTTTGGTTGTAAAGTTCTAATGTTTGGGCGTTGAGGACTAAGCGAAGCGTCAGTTTTCTTGGTGATATGATCTGTCCTCCCAAAGTGAGCTCCGCTTTCATGCTTCTTAGTGGCTGTTTTGTTAAAGGTGGTGGTAATATTGGTGTTTTTTTGTTGGGTTTTCTTTGTGTGTGTCATTGTCTTTGTGTTTGTTTTTGTGTATGTTTTGCGTCATTGGGTTGTTCTGTTGTTTTTGTTGTTGTTGTTGTTGTTGTTGTTATTGTTGTTGTTGTTGTTGTAGTTGTTGTTGTTTTGTTTTGCTTTTTTTGGGGGGTGGGTTGTTTCTTTTTGTTGTTTTTTTTTGTTTGTTGTTGTTTTTTTTTTTGTTTTGTTTTGTTTTGTTTCTGAACGTGTTATGAGTTATTGTGTCTGGTTTCATTAGGCTGATATGATTAATAACTGATACACGAGCCCATTCCAGCATGTAAATAAACCGGTAAATGTTTGGGGTGAGCGCATGGCTGTCTCAGTTGATTAAACAAATGGAGTATGTCATACAGCCTGCCCAGAGGATCTAAAAACCTGATTGGACTTCAAGCAAGCTATGATGGGATGCCAAGATGATATTCCAAACTTCTTCAACAATGATATATCTTTTGAACCTGCGACGAAAGTTGCTTGCATGCACATTTAATCTTTGTCATAGCCTACAGCTGTTGAGTAAGCAGCCTAATGATAAAGTTCGAGTTTGAGGACAGGAGGTCCGGAGTTCGAATCCTTAAGGAACGAGCTAACGCAGTTGTGTCCTTGAGACAGGTATTTTACACGACTTTCCTTTCTCTCGCTACATGTAAATGAGTACTTGCTTACATTGGTAAGAAACTTGCTAGAGGCCAGAGCCCTACCTCGGGCAAGCATAACGTGTTATGTACCGTCTAGCTCTTTTTAATCGAAGTAAGTTCCGGCAGCTTTTTGGTCTATTAGTCACCAAGGATTGTTAAGTTACCTATACTAGTTCCAGCAAATCTTACACACAACAATAGAAATTAAGGGTTGTCATGGAGGAGGGATAAAAAAGGAAGATGGAAGCTTGGAATAGAATGGATGCGATTAAAATACTTTCATGGATGTTTTGGCAAGAAGTGAGGATGAGGAGGGGGAGGAAAGGGGGGGGACTCGGGAGTAATTTTTTGCTCCACAGTTTTGATAGCAGTCATGAGGATCTCGTCAGGATAACAAAAAGAAGCAAGATAGGAGATAAATCAAGGACGATAATTGATGGATCTGGACGTCTCAGGAGCATTAAATCACAATCATGTCTTTCCTTCTCTCTCTCTCTCTCTCTCTCTCTCTCTCTCTCTCTCTCTCTCTCTCTCTCTCTCTCTCTCTCTCTCTCTCTCTCTCTCTCTCTCTCTCTCTCTCTCTCTCTTGCTCTCGCCATGAGTTGTTGTTTTAAGCTCCCTTGATTTCCCAAAGGATCTTCTGTAGAGGCGGTAGTTTTATCAAACGAAGGATGGTAGTTGAACACATGGTCTCCAAGTTTTTAATCAAACACTCTACCGACAAAGCCATTTGATGTCCTTATAATACACAGAAAATTCGAAACTGCTCACCATGAAATCGTGCAGCGCCATTTCTGTTTTATCGGCTCCAACGCCTGTCTTCATACTATCATGTAAAGCATTCTTCATGAGGACAGTGTCCTGGTTTGTCAAGAGCTGAGCTGGCATGACAAAATTAAAAAAAAAAAATTTAATATTTCTCTCTTTTTGTGATCATTATCCTTGTTTCTAACTTTTGAGATTGTTGTTTTTTAGAGAGAGAGAGAGAGAGAGAGAGAGAGAGAGAGAGAGAGAGAGAGAGAGAGAGAGAGAGAGAGAGAGAGAGAGAGAGACAGACAGACAGACAGACAGACAGACAGACAGACAGACAGACAGGCAAAGAGAGAGAGAGACAGAGACAGAGAGAAAAAGACAGACAGACAGAGAGAAATAGAGAGGCAGAGACAGACAGACCCAGACAGAGACAGAGACCAAGAGAGACAGAGAAAGAGATAGAGAGAGAGAGAGAGAGAGAGAGAGAGAGACAGAGATAGAGTCAGACAGACAGATAGACAGACAGACAGAGAGGGAGGGAGGGAGGGAGATAGATCCTGATAAAAATGAGGTTTTGAAAAAAAAAATCTAATTTGTACTGTAACCCACATGATATGATGTAAAGAAACTATATGTCTGTGTCCAAAAGACCTAAACATAATTTTGTTATTGGATATTACCGTTTATAATGTGTAGCGCAACAATCTTTCGAGTGCTTTATTGTCACAGTGTATTGTGAATCAGGATTGCTAAAAGGGTTTATGTATTTACTTTATGCGCATGTGTTTCGCTTCCATTTTTAAAACAACACCAGATCTAGGCCTGCAAATCGGCCAGATCAGTCGAGTACTTGTTAAGTTATGTTTAATTCTTGTGTTTTCACATTCATTTATTTTTCTTTATTTAGCAAACTAAATACCCGAATAGTTTTCTTGACGATAAAAGCCGTTTTTTGGCCTACCATGCGAAGATAAAAATGTATTTTAGAAACTTATGCTTTCTTCAGGCGAATAACCTTCTTAGGCCTCATTGAAAAACAAAAAAAAAAGAAAGAAAGAAGGAAAGAAAAGAAAAGAAAAAAGAATGTAACTATCAATAACAGAGACTTAAACGCCTTTTTATAGCAATAAGTCAAAGACGGGACTGACTAGATGGAATCCGGCCAAATGTCAGATAGCCTTGGCCAGTATTCACTAGTGCTCTACCGATTAATCTATGTGGCATCCGTGCAAAAATATTGATAAACTGTAAGATCCCTGTAAATCCTCAGCATTCTGTTTCAATTGCTCTTGAACATGAGCTAATACTGCTTTGCATTTGCAGTCAGTGGAACTCTGGTTTGTGCCATAATTTATCTTATTCCTTTCTGTACCTTGCGCCCATCCATTGCTGCACGGCATTGGAATACCGAGTATTTGTTCTTAGAAGGTTACTCAAGAGTGCACGGAATGGTCTGACCACCAACTGGGGACTCGAAACGGTATCTTCTAACAAGGTTAAGACGAGGTTTAACCACTAGGCCCTTAATGAAATTAGACATTATAAAAGACAAATTATGAAGATCGTGGATTACTTTTTCTTTTAATTTTACTGTGTTTCAGTTTGCTTGGCATAACATCATTTTTTATCTATTTTTAGGTGGGTTTTTTTAAAGCAAATTATATCAAATATCATGCACGATTTTGTCTTGTTGGGTTTTAGTATTATCTGAATGTAATTATGTTCTTTATCCTTTTATAAGCTGAAAAACATTGTGATTCTGTTATATTTGGAATTGTTCATTTAAAATAAAAAGTAATGGTACTCGGTGTAGCAGACTTAGCCTTATTATGGGGTCTGTAGTCAGCTTAGTTGCCTCGTTTTCTTTTTGGTTGTCTTTGTGCTTGTTGGGTCCAACTATCTGCACAACTCTAGCCAGTATAACTTCCTCACCTATTCTTCGGATTCGAATAAATGCATCCATCTGAAGTCAATGAAATCTACCCATTGGGATTAAAATAATTTCGTTAAAAGTGAGAACTTAGTCAAAAGCTGCATTTAAAGAAACTAATGTATTTATCCGATTAAGAAAAGTTTAAAATATTCCAATATTCATATCCTGACTGAATATCATTGCAATCATACCGAAATTTTAACTCGATTATGCGAAACATTGCTCATGCATAATGCTTTGTTCATAGCCAGTAAGATTTCATTAATTTGCTTAATTCGGAAGAGGCGGACATCAATCACCTATCGTCTACTCCATAACTCGCATTGCATTGCCAAAAGCATTATAATTAGATTTTGTTTCTCATTATCATATTGCAGCTTGAAGAGCATGCGCAAACACAATAAAGGAGCTCCTTTTTTGACTGATTTACGTTGTGCCTTTTTTAGACTTGAATGCCCACTCTTTTGAGGGAAACTGTTGTTTGATGCTGTTTTGGCTGTTGCTGCCACTGCTGCTGCTATTATTGTTGTTGTTGCTCTTCTTCTTCTTCTTCTTATTATTATTATTATTATTATTATTATTATTATTATTATTATTATTATTATTATTATTATTATTATTATTATTATTATTATTATTACTACTACTACTACTACTACTACTACTACTACTACTACTACTACTACTACTACTACTACTACTACTACTACTACTACTACTACTACTACTACTACTACTACTACTACTACTACTACTACTACTACTACTACTACTACTACTACTACTACTACTACTACTACTACTACTACTACTACTACTTCTACTACTACTACAACTACTAATACTACTACTTCTACTGCTGCTACTCACTACTGCTACTGCTAATACTACTACTACTACTACTACTACTACTACTACTACTACTACTACTACTACTACTACTACTACTACTACTACTACTACTACTACTACTACTACTACTACTACTACTACTACTACTACTACTACTACTACTACTGCTGCTGCTACTGCTGCTGCTGCTACTACTACTACTACTACTACTACTACTACTACTACTACTACTACCAATAATAATAATAATAATAATAATAATAATAATAATAATAATAATAATAATAATAATAATAATAATAATAATAATAATAATTGTTGTTGTTATTGTTGTTTTTATTGTCTTCATCATCACCACTTTATTATCATTGTCGTCATCTTTGTTGTCATCGTCACGTTCTTCATTTTGCTTAGAGAGACCATAAGGAGAGTGAGAGAGAGAGAGAGAGAGAGAGAGAGAGAGAGAGAGAGAGAGAGAGATGTAGAGAGAGAGACACACACAGAGAGAGACAGAAAAATAAACAAACACTGTCACACATATAGACGGACACAGAAAGAGAGAGAAGATAACGAGTTCTGTGTTTTGTCAATTCTTTTAACAGTTTCTTGCATCTGGATACCGGTACCAACATTGTCGATAAGATTAAAACTTATCGAAAGTAAGCATAGCCACTCAGTAAAATGAATTTTACATAGATGAAAACCAAACGGTTTTGTTTCTCCGTGTTTTCATGTAGATTCACGGTGGGCGGAATGCATTGCATGACCAGGCATCAGTATACTAAATAAAACACCGAAAAAAGTTATAGAAGGAAGAGACCAATGTGAGTTCCCAAAGAATTAATGAAAGCTAAACAATGATTGGTGCTTAAAACCCTTTATCCAATGAAAGATAGTGTTGTATTAGTGTTATTTGGTTGTGAAGTAAAAGCGTCCTGCAATAAACATGGCTGACAAGCGGGTTGACTCTGGTAAGAAAACATATAAATGAGAAAACCAAATCTAAAATGTTACCAATGAAGATCATCTGCATTTATCTGCACGAACCAAGGTGGCCTCTTCTTGCTAAGGCATTTACTTACATAACTATGAAAGTAAAGAGAGCATATATACTTTTGTATTATAATAATTTTTTAGCGACGCCGTGGCTCTTCAGACTCTAGTTAAAGATCTAATTTAGATTATAGTCTAGACCTAGATCTCGACATATGCACATAATTCAATATTTTCTACATACATCATAAACTAGCTTTTTAAAGGAGGTGTAATATAGTCTTTAAATTTTGAGGATTCTCTTCCTAGTTTTATATTAGAGTTCACACTAAAATCTATTCTCAGAAAAATGAGTACACCTGGATTTATGTAGATTTAGATCAGATCAAGATATCGTTAGCTATAGATCTAGATCTATACAATTATCAACCCTACTCAAAGATTAATCCATCACACACTGCAATTTTTTTCTGTCATGCACTAGATCTAAATAATTTAAAAATATTTTTACAATATCTCTAACTTTGAATCAGTCCTGGCAGCATCACTTACTGTGTTCCTTCAGCCATTGCTTGAATGGACAAGGAACCAATAAAAGAATTTCAAATGCGAACACTGTAATACTACCTATTGGATACAATATAAACTCATCAGCAGTGTCCTTTAGTTTTTATTTGTTATTCATTTTTTTTTCATTTTGGGTATCTCCATATTAGTGTATATCTAAGAAGCTTAAAAACTAAGTAATTTATAATTAACTAATTAAAAAATCATGCTCTGTACTTTTATTTTTTAATTCAAAAAAGTTATCATACGAAAGATTAGCAAAAAAGTTTTATGCAATATATTTTATTCCATATTTTTGTGTTCGTATTGATGCAAAAACTACTTTTGCACTTCTTTCATGTGCTTTAATTTAAGTAAATGCAAAAGAAAGGTTTAGATCTATATCAATTTTTGAAAAGCACATTCATTGAATTTTTGGGAAAGTGTTAAATTTTATTAATCAAATCATACTGCAATTCATATTTCAACAAGTGCACTTAAAAAGCTTTGAAATTTTCTGAATCTGTTTTTTAAAAAAAATTTTTTTAAATGATTTTAATCTAGACTGAGAACTTCTACTTTTAGGGTTTTAAATACGATTGTTCTTTTGTGGCACATATGACATTATTTAATTGCTGTTGAGAGATTTTTATGATTTTATAGGTGAAGAAGTTAATTCAAAACAGTAAAGTCATATCCTTCAGACTCAGAGCCTCACAATTTGTAAAAAATTATACAAAAATTTGGATCTGATAACAGATGGATAGACTGCATATATCTCTGTTTATAGCTGTTATTTTGAGAATAGATTGCTTTGGTTCATTTTGAGATATTCTTTCTTTTTTTCTTGAAATACAGCGGAGGACAGATAAACGTAAACTAGGTAAATGCATGTTTCAGCTAAATGGCCACTTCAGCAGTATAACCATATTTTTTTTTTCACTACAGAATTGGTGTACTTTCAACAAACGTATATTTTCCAAACACAAGCCACCAGGGAACTATGACCGTAACCAGATGCTTATGGATTTGATAAGATTTTTGCTATCTCTCTTTAACCCTTTTTTTATAATACAGTCTTTAAGGTACCTTGGACTTTAATCTACAAGATTTCTTTCTCTGTTTAGTCGATGGCTTTAAAATATATGTCTACCTTTACATTTTACTTCAGGAAGTGAGTCTGACAGCACAGAGGAGCCTGTGGTTGGCAATGTGAACAAATTTGCAGTTGTACCACCAAATTATTCAGGAAAGCCGAAGAAAGGCCATTTGATTTTTGATGCATGTTTTGAAAGTGGTGAGGAAATAAGGATTATATTTTAATGTTTTGCAACTTTCAACCTCATTCGCTATATGTGGTCAATTTCTTTAAAAAAAATTATTTAGTCTCATCAATATTTATACAAATGATTTTTTAGACATTTGGATTGCTTTATTACATGGAGACTAACATTAACCGTATCCTCTACAGGAAATCTTGGACGTGTTGATTACATCACAGAAATAGAATACGACCTGTTTATACGACCAGATACTTGTAATCCAAGATTCCGCGTTTGGTTTAATTTTACCGTTGAGAATGTCAAGGCTGATCAGGTTTGTAAGGTTTTGAAATCTCTTTCTAAATGTCTTTATTTATGAATATGATATCTGCTTTTTTTTAAACTTGTCAGTTTCCTAAGAGAGAGAATTGCACAAAAAATGTCTGGTAAACCTCCAAAAACTTTTGAAGAATTTTGTTATTCCGACTTGATGAGAAAGGAATTTTCAGCAATATTAAGGAGCCAATGAGAGAAGTATAATTCTTGTCAGAGGATTAGCTATTTATATTAAGAGCTGTCATGCTTTTGGTTTTTTTTACAAAGATGATTTTTTGTAGAATTAGTTTATTTTTTTTTCCAGTGATAGCTTCTAATTGGCTTGATGTATGTCTCTCTCTCTCTCTCTCTCTCTCTCTCTCTCTCTCTCTCTCTCTCTCTCTCTCTCTCTCTCTCTCTCTCTCTCTCTCTCTCTCTCTCTCTCTCTCTCTCTCTCTCTCTCTCTCTCTCTCTCTCTCTCTCTCTCTCTCTCTCTCTCTCTGAAACACACACACACACACACTTTCGCTCTCTCTATTTATTTCTCTTTCTAACTGTCTACTATTTATTGGTCTTGTTCAATGAATCTTTATATATTTGACTAAAATTTAATTAAAAATCATTCCTTAAAAATAAAATGTAGTAATTATATGCCCTTAACATTTGGAAGCAATTGAGATTATACACAGCAAATGTAGTACATTTCTTAAAGATGGAGTAATGATATTTATTGTCATGTATACGAAGATCATTGCTGTATATTTCTATTAATTTCTCTTCTTTTACATTCCACAGAGAGTTATTTTTAACATTGTCAACTTCAGTAAGACAAAATCGCTCTATCGAGATGGGATGACACCAATGATAAAATCAACTAGTCGTCCAAAGTGGTAAGTTTTAAAATATAACAGCAAGCTCAAAAAGTTTACATGCTTAACATGATAATCTTTAGAAAAATTCTGAAAAATCAAGTCCTTACTTGAATTTTTGTAATAGAGAGGTGCTGATTAAGGGATATATAAGAATATCAAATTTATGATAAATCTATGATCATTTTTATTTTTTGATAGACAGACCTAATTTTAATTTTTTTTTAAAGTCATTGTAGATTTTATGAAGAACAGTGAAATAGTAGGACATTGAATATGAGAGACACTTGAAGTCTTTATTCTCTTTGGTAAATGGGCCAATAATTTAATATAAGGATTCCTACATCTGACTCTCTTCAATTCACAAGGATTTAAGCTATGCGATTTTTTAGATTTCATTAACTTTCATTTTCATCATATAAAAATATTATCTTTTCTTTTTTTTTTCTTGCTTTTGTTTGTCATGAAAAGGGTGAGGATCCCTGCCAAATATGTGTATTACTACCGATGTCCAGATCATCGTAAAAACTATGTCATGTCATTCGCCTTTGTCTTTGATCGTGAGGATGAGGTTTACCAGTTTAGCTATTGCTATCCATACTCCTACACTCGACTTCAAAACTATTTAGACAACCTGGAAAAGAGGAACTATGACTTTTTACACAGGGAGCTTCTATGTCTGACAGTGGTAAGTCCATCTTTTTCGTTTACTTTTTTTTTTGTATTGGTTGAAAGAAATGTAACTTCTTATGATTGTTTCTTGCTTTCCTCATTGAATTTTGGGGGAATTATAATTAATATCAAATGCTTTATCTGTATTGGGGTATTATACCTTTATAATATCATTGTTTATTCAAGTTCTGTAGTTTTAGGACTGAATGTATGCTCTTATGTTAGTTTGTTTTGTACAACCATTATTAGTGCCTTTCACTCATGTCAGGGTATAAGTGACAGATAAATGATTGCCATCCTATGATCAATGTTATGGCACCCCAGTTTTACCTTAACTTTGCCACTAACATATTTCCTATGGCCTGTCCTTGTAAGTGTTTACCTGTGGCTTTTGTAAAGTGTATGCAGTCCACTACCATCTTTGTGATACTACTTCTTTCTTTATCAGATTCTGCCTCTTTGTTTCTCTTATTCATTTTTCCCTCACTTTGCCTAACCATCTAACCCATAGAGATCTTTGGTACATATTCAAATATTCTTTTCAGAGTTAAGAAATGTCCTTTTTACCGAACATATAAAGGCTAGAGGGCTTAATGGTTGAACAGATTCTACAGTGACTGCTCACTATAGCGTGTATAGTAATTATTTAGACATCAGTTTAAGATACAGCCGAGGAAAGGAGCTTACATGCCATTATATTTTATTTTATTTTTTTTTTTGCATCTTTTTATTTCAGCAACAACGACGACTAGATCTGTTGACTATTGCCAGTCCAGATTTACAAGCATCAGGGAATGAGAAGCTTAAGACAGTCCTCATCACTGCACGGGTCCATCCAGGAGAAACACCCTCTTCATTTGTGTGTCAAGGTAAAGAGAGGCTTGCTCATAGCAGGGATTGGATTCAAATTCTTAGAAGCATTGTGAATCTCGAAGTGATCCTCATATCAAATGGAGATTATATGTTTTGTGAACAATAGTCATTGAAATAAACCTCCAAGGTTTTCTCCTTTTTTGTTTTTTTAAGGTGGTAAAGTTTACCTTTTGTCTATTAGAATATATATGAGTTCTTTATTCACATTAAAAATCAATTCTTTTTCAAGCTGATTGTGGGAAAGGAAATCTACCTGAAGATTTACAGTTACCACCTGTTATGGATTAAAAACTCTAATTGTCAGTGGATACATTTGGTGCCTCAACTTTTGTACTCAACATTGTGCCAAATGAAGGCTTCCTTCATTTGCAGAAAAGATCTGTTATTTCCTTCATGTGAATGGGCTATCAATCAAATTGGCCAAATCAAATACATTCAGTGGTCCATACAATTGGATGACACTATGATTGTATAATTATCTTGGTTTTTCTCAAAGCTTTCATGTGAAGAGAACCTCAAAATAAGCTAAACTCATTTCAGTGATTTTGAAAGAAGCAGCTTTTTAGTTACAAGTAAGCGGTGAAACATTTTATTAATATATCATGTTAAATTTAGGTACTATAACAGCATTTGAATGGAACTTTTGCTCTGACAAACAGTGATGCTGGTGCAAGTCTAATTCAAACTTACTTAAAATATTTCTAAGTCAAAACCTTCACGTGAGACTCTTTCTCAGACTGAAATTTCAGCTTATGATGTATATGTAATACTGCCTTTAAGAAAAAATCTACTGTGATCAATATATTAAAAATTAAACCACATTTTTGATTTACAAAAGTGTACACACATTATGTGATTGGAGTATACTATAGACTTTTTTGTTAAAAACTAAAAGCACAATTTTAGAGATTTTTTTACATTGTTCTTTTTTATCTTTTTAACTGGGGCAAAAAATTATTTATTTCAAAAATCTATTTCTAAGACCTGTTCAGGATTTAAATACATTTAATCTTTCTACCATAATGAAATCACTAAGCTTGACAAAGGAAGAAATTATCCATAATGAAGTGTTTGTTTAAGTATTTTTCTTATACTCCTTTGTTTCATGATTAAGATATAGGTAAAAATGGGTATACATAACATCTTATTGGTTTTCAGATCCAAAAAATAAGAATTCTTTCAATATTAAATTGTCTAGATTATTGAAATCTTTATTCCAAAAATGAATTTATTTTCATGGTGTTATCAGTCAACAGTGCTGGTTTTGAGATAATATATCTATTTTATTTTTTAGCATATTTTATTCTTGAGTGAAATTGGAACTGTAATTATAATAGTAGAAAATGCTTATTGTCTATTTCATTGGTTTTTAATTTGTTACATGTCTGAAAAGTAAAGTCACAAATTTTGTTTCAGGTGTTATTGATTTTCTTGTGAGTAACCATCCCATTGCCAAAATCTTGCGAGAACATCTAGTCTTCAAAATAGTGCCCATGTTAAATCCAGATGGTGTATATCTTGGAAATTACAGGTTGGTTACTTATATGAATTTGTTTTGAGTTTAAAAGCTTTGAAGTACAAGCTGAAACAAACATTTTTGGTTTTAAATCTCAGTTACATAAAATTTTCAGACGCACCATTTTTCTGCTCAGGAGAAAAGTATTTCAGTTCATTTATCTCGGATCAAATTCACATTTTATTGTAATCAGCAATAAAATATTGATTTAAATTTTGTGAAATCAATATTGTTTTTATTACTCAAATTCTATGTGTCTTTCAGATGCTCCCTTATGGGTTTTGACCTCAACCGCCACTGGCAGGAGCCATCCCCATGGGCTCACCCAACACTTTATGCTACCAAGAATCTCTTAATGGAACTAGACCGCAACCAGGTATGTGACTGCATTTATCTTTGGATATAAGTTGTCTCTTTATCAATCCTATTGAAATGGATGAAAAAAATAAACTTCTATTTTTCCCTCTTTTAAACACTCATATCAACTATGATAAACTTTGACACACTTTATACAAAATAAAGATAGTTCTTCACCAAAAGGGAATGAAAAAAGTACTAATCCACATTTTTGATTCTCATGTTTCTATATTCTCTTAAGGAAAACATGTCTCAAGAGGTTTAGAATTTGCGGAGCTTTGTTCTACTATGGAGCTGTGTCATATCAATGTTTTACACTATGATTGAATTTCTACTCAAGATCATTTAACTTATTTTTTATTTGTGCTCCCTAATGCATGAAATGATTTCACAGTCTGATTTCATTTCTCTTATTCTTAACCTTCACACTTTCAAGAAACATGACATGGACTTCTACATCGACCTGCATGCACACTCTACACTTATGAATGGCTTTATGTATGGCAACATCTACGACGATGCAGAGCGCTATGAGCGACAGTCAGTTTTTCCAAAGTTACTGTGTGGCAATGCAGAGGACTTCAGTCTCTCTAACACGAACTTCAACAGGGATGCTGTCAAGGCAGGTACAGGAAGGAGGTGAGTTTTTCCTTTTTTAGTTGGGGTTTTTGCTTTTTGCTTTTTTAATCTCATAATTTTTTTTTCTCATTTTTTCAGCATTGGTTTTTCAGAAGTATTTGATGGAAATATTAAAGACAATATATGATGAAATAGTGTTAATAGCTAAAACAAAAGAGGACATTTTCTTCATAGGTATATCGAACTTGGAGATGAAAAAAAAAATTCGCATGCTTATTTTTTTCAGTGCTCAAAAAACATTTTTTTTTCATGAATTCAAATTATAATGTTATTTCCATCTTAATTGATAGAACGTGGGACGAGACATAATTATATTTGCTCTCTTCATTTTTTGAGCTTTGCCAAAATCTAAACTTAATTTTACTTAACTTCTCATAATTACTTTTCACGTCTACTATCTTCTTATCTTAACGCCATTCTCTGTGTGTGTGTGTGTGTCTGCCTCTCTCTCTCTCTCTCTCTCTCTCTCTCTCTCTCTCTCTCTCTCTCTCTCTCTCTCTCTCTCTCTCTATCTCTCTCTATCCCCTTCTCTCCCTCTTTTTTTCACGTTCTACTGTTCCGTGATTTGACTCTATCTGAACGCGAGCCATTCTCATTCTTCTTATCTCTCTCTCTTTTTTTTTTTTTTTGAAATTTTTTTCAATCGCTATTTCCCCCATTATTATTCTCTCAATTTTAAATTAATCTTTGGCTATAATTAATCTTCTTATCCTTTTATCTTAGTCAGTCAATTTCATCTTTACCCCTGTACATCCATATTTATCTTTTGTTATTTTTTGTACTGATTCGCCACATCACCAATCTCTATTTTTTCAAAACCCGTTTATGCTCTTAAACCTTTTATCATTCCTAGCGCAGAAGACAAGGACGGGTTTGTTGTCCCGTCTGCTCTACTCATACTGCTTCCCCATCTCACTTTACCCCATTCGCTTATCAATAATATTAAGCAAGAAAAACTTTCTCTCCTTTTTCCACTTCTCGTCATTCAGTAATTATCTCCTTTGTCCTCACTCCGAACCGTTTGTTGAGCTCGTTTTCACGCAGGTTTTAATATTTGTTTCCTCTGGGCCGCTTTTGTCCCGGACGATTGATTTTCTCCCACCGCTAATTTCGCCAGCAGAAAGTTTGGCCCTTGTATTATAAATAACCTCTGTAGCAAGCGATCGAGGGGGAGGTAACTTAGGGGACGCAATGCTTTAGAGCACAGACCAAAAAGTGCCAGTTGCGGCTTCCAACCGTCCCGGCATGCCTCACGCCACCGGAAATAAATGATCGGTTGGGTAAGAAGAGCCGGGGCGGGAGGAGGTTGTAACGAAGGGAAGGGGAAGAGAGGCGAAAAAAGGAGGTGGGGGAGGAGGTAGCTGTACTGTTGGGCAATGGGTTGGGGTGGGATCGGGATGTTATGTTGAGCTTTTCTGGACAAGGGTACAATTGCAAGTAAGGGCTAATCGATAGCGATAGAAATGAATTTTGGGAGATTGGCTTGACCAGGGCGTCGGGGAGATTGGGATGGCTGAGATCTATGGGGAAACTCAGAGAATGGTACCGTTGCAGAAAGTCTTACCGCGGCAAGCCAGAGATGGGGGCGGCTTGTGTGAAGAAACAGGAGATGGTTGGCTTAGTGGTGTCGAGTTGGTAAAAAAAAAAAAAAAAAACACCAGGGGGTGGGGTGGAGGCTAGACTGCTTGAAACGAGATTCTCAAGAAAGTTAGTGAAGTCTGTAATTGATTGAAATGAAGAAATAATAAAAAAAAACAGAAATCTTAACGATCTTAGCAAATACCTAATACGCTGGGATACTGGTACTGCGGGGTTTATCTGTACGTACTTACCAACTCGTTGGCTGTCAGACAGAAGACCCACATGATTTATGGTGTTTCACGAGTGTGCAGCCTTTACTATCATGGGGTGTGGTTGTGTTTGGTTGCAGTAAGTAATATTTATTTTCGGCAAAGTCCAATTGTAGAGATGGTAGGGGGGAGTGAGCAATCCGTGCTATCATAGGGTGTGGTTGTATTTGACTGTAATAAGTAATTTTCATTTTCAGCAAAGTCCGAATGGTGAAGATGGTGAAGGGTAGTGAGTAAGAGGGATCGGTGCCAGTGAAGACTAATTACATTAGCCTGATTGGTAGCGTGAAATGAAAATGTTGTGGATGTTAGAATTTATGTCGATATTGTGAGTCAGTTCGTGGGGAATATGCGTTTGAAGATGATGATCGTGGCTGAAGTGGTCAGCGGATTGATAATTATGTGGAATTGGTAGATGTCCTGCGCACTTCTGCGTAGTTTGCGATATTATAAATTTATTTCACTTTGTTGTCAACGTTGCAAAGATTGATTAAACTGTCACCGTTGAGGTTGGAATGGGCTTATTAAATGTATTCTCATTCCGCGTTCTATCTATATATCTTAATGTACAATCCATATTCGGTTATAATTAGATATAAGTGTGTCCTCTGGTGTGTTCAGTTTTTGTCATTGGCTGTCCTGAGTTTAGAGTATTACGATCAAAAGAAACAAAAAAATTGAAATAATGTGGAGATACCAGTTTCAGACTTCTTTGGCTGATGGAAGTAAGTTGCAACTTTTCTCGTCAATGCCTAAATTTTTTTCGCTAGCCCCAAACCTTGCTCCGAAATAGGCTAAATTTTGAAGCTCAATATAAATCCCCTCTAACGGTTTTTCTGAATGCGCTAGGCCTTTCAAGTACATCAACAATCATACTGTGGTAGTGATTATACATTAGCACAGCGGAAGTAATTTGATTGGACTATGCCGTGATCAGCAAATAGCACTGCCGTAAATTGCTGCTTTCGATGAAAGACAAGACAGTGAGTCGATATACTCTTCACTCTCTGATAGTCACAATGAAATGAGGCAGTTTTTTTAGCGTCCCAATATGCAAATCATTTTAATACCAGCAATTCGGCGAAAATTGTTAAATTTGCATTTTTTTCATCCTTTCGAAATTCTTGGTTTTTAGATTGAAAGTTTACGTGCAAGCTTCTTCATGTTCAAATCGAAGATATCACGGATACTTCTTTTGGGGGAAAAGACTCAATGAAGCCTGTTTCTGTTGTTTTGTTTTTGTTTTTGTTTTGTTTTGTTTTTTGTTGGTTTTTTTTTTTTTTTTTTTTTTTGTTTGTTTCCCTAAGTCTTCCTGAAAAAAAACCTGTGGTCTTTTTTTTTGATGAAAAGATATAAAAGATCGGCAAGGGAGTAGAAAAGAATTTAAAGGTTTGGGAGTTGAGATTACACTGGGCCTACATCAAAATTCAAGTTTATTCAGTCACGGAATACACGGTTATGGGTGAAAGGTAAAATTTAACAAATAAATGTCATTAGAAAAAAAGATAGCTCGCATACGTTATATAAATAGTTTACAGACATAAATGATAATCGACTTGACAAAGAATGTACACGTATTATTTTATGCTCTAAAAGCTGTATTTAAGGAATGAGATGGTGCATCACACTTATGAATTTAAGATAATGGACATGATATTGATATCTTTTACGGGACGCCTGCCGAAATAATAGATCGCAGTAGAGTTTGGAATCTTGTTATGAAGGCAAGACTCACGCGAACCGCGCTTTTTAAAAGATGAATGTTATTCAGTAAGACTCAAGACAGCACTCAGATGAATCAGATGGTAAAATCCCGAACATTTTTTGCCGACTGGGAACAAAAAACACGCAACAGTGAGTGAGTCGTATGATAGGTTTGAGCGGCCTGGCGTGAAAGGAAAGATTCATCAGCGATTCATGCACTCGAGATGCTAAAAGCTTCAGAAGGGTCCATCACCTAGGAATTCTTGATATTAGTAGAGCCGATAAAAGAGCAGTCTTTGTTAAGGTGTCTCTAGATAGCCGTCACCTCAACGCTTTGTCTAACACACGATACGCGCAGCATGCAAAATAATTGATGACTTGGAAAAGCAAATGTTAGGTCGTGCCAAAATGCCGAATCGCAGAGTGGCAAGGAGAGAAGACGTTTAGAGGAATAAATGATAAAAGTTGTCATAGCAATTAAAAAAAAAAAAAAAAAAAGGAATGTCTTTTTGAGAGAAGTCAAAATCTTGCGGTTTAGTTGGGTGATATTTGAAACGAAATGTTACCCGTTCCATTATTCACGATATCGTTTGAAGAAGTTGGACGTACATTCTGTTCTTTTCGTGGTCAAAAAGTTATTATAATGTATGTTTGTGTGAGCAAAGGATGCAAAGTGATGCAGTTATGAGTCGGAGTCTTTTGTTACTGTTATTGAAATGTCGTATTTTGTCTTTCATTATATTACGTCTTTTGAAGCGTTTCCTTTGGGTATGCCCATATCAACCAAATGTTTCCTTTAAAAGATGTTTTGAGAAATAATTCATCATGATTGCATGCCTTACAATATAAATCTAGGCTTCGCTTATTCTTTAATATATCACTTTTAGTTGTATTATTAGATACCATACTAAAAATAACATTTCTCTTTTCTTTCATATGATAATAGTTTTTGACTAGCACAATATACCGAAGATGTCAAGCAGGAGTGTAGAATGTAGAGTTGTGTCATTACTAGCTTTTGACCATCCGAAGAGCCTAGCCACCAGGTATTATCATCAATGATTCAACACATACAAAAAGTAGCGAGTTTTTCTCACGGCACGTAACACCGATAAAGAACAAAATTCGTTCTGGATCGTTTGATCGAATCTGTAAAATCAAGACTGCTAAGATTTTTGTGGGACATAAACTACAGGTTGTGTTGTTAAAAAGAAGTGATATGGCCGCAATTTTCCTTACTTGAAGATGTTTTTTTAATATATTTAAAAAAAAAAAAGAAAAAGAACATTTCATTACAGAATTATGATAATGTAAAGCAGTTTTCACCATGTAGAATCTGAGGGTAACGCTTTTGTCTAGATTTAAATTTCTTTGAATGTTAAACTTATACAAGAGCCATTTTTCCACCTCTCTGCAAAAAAAAAAAAATAAATAAATAAATAACTAAATATGTAGACCTCGCAGACTATGATTCTATTCCTGATGCGATAGCAATTGACATCGTCGTCAAGTCGAATATAAGTTGTAGTTTTGGTGTAATATTCCTGACCTTTCTTAGTTATCAACAGTTTAAAAAAAAAACGTCCACTAAAGATCATGATATTTTTCAAAGTTCCCAAACATTTCTTTTCTCTTGGGCTAGCTAGGACCCCCCTTGAGCAATTTTATGTCGACCTCTTTAGAATACCTGCACACCCAGTTCATTAGTAGTAGTAGTAGTAGTAGTAGTAGTAGTAGTAGTAGTAGTAGTAGTAGTAGTAGTAGTAGTAGTAGTAGTAGTAATAGTAGTAGTAGTAGTTGCTGCTGCTGCTACTATCACTGCTGCAGCTGCTGTCTCCGCCACTAATACCACTACTCCTACTATAATTTATATATATATATATATATATATGTGTGTGTGAGTGTGTGTGTGTGTGTGTGTGTAATTTTTTGTCCCTGTGATTCTTGGCAGTATGCTTTCGACGATGAAAAACATAAAATATGAGGTAAGCAAGTTTATGGAAATACCAGACAAAAAGGTGCTAATTAAAGTCCAATGGAGGACAAGAAAAAGTTGAATATTTATGAAATTAGCATACGTGTTGCTCTTTAGTTGTTGTTTTTTTTTATTTTCCTTCTAGTTCGCTGAGGAAAGGGTTACGAGCGGAGAATAATTATTGCGAAATCAAATTAGCCGAACATTTGTGTTTCGAGATTTGCATCACCAAAGAGTCATTAAAAGCTCCTCGGCCGTCGCAGATGAAATTATTAGATTGTGTGTTTGGTAATGAGAGCTAGAGAAAAGGAATATATAAAAAAAAAATAAACCACCAAAAATAAAAAATAAAAATCCACATTACATCGATGAGATAGATGTTTGTCCCCCGCGGGAGCCATTTTGTCACAATACAATTTGATATAATGCGCTTGAAGTGGTCTGCTATAGCGGGCCGGCGCGGATGAGGGATCTAGGACTTGATGAATTGTGTCTCGACGGAACATAGCTGTGCTCAAAAACATATGAATAAAGATGAGTCGATAGCATCTTTGAATATTAATAGCCCATATTATAACGTCCTGTATCCATTGTAAATTCCTCTTCTAATTGGTTTTTACCCCGTGGTTTTTGTTTTTTTTTTTTGTTTTGTTTTTTTTGGGGGGAAGGAAGAAGATATAAAGGGCCGTTTAAGAAAGCACTTATCTGATTATATCTTGTCGAATACATATTGGTTTATCTTTGTTTTGTGTTTTGGGTATTGGGTTTTTTGTTGATTTTTTTTTTGTCTGGAGGATGTTTCTATGCTGTTAAGTATACCGCTTTTTAAGCAATGCTTATCGGTAGCGAGTTAAGTAAGTGGCTTTTTTTGCAGTGTGTTGTCGAACGTCAAGCATGTAACATTCAAGTTCTCCTATGTTTTTCAGAAGGATGGTTTGGTAAAGAAGTGCGTATGTTTATAGGACAATTGGTTAAAATGGATTTTTAGTATCATGAAGATAGTTATGATGATGTTGGTGATGATGTTTAGGGGAAGGAGGAGGATGGTGAGGTTGGCGTAGATGATTAATTGTGCTGGTCTTGATCACGATGAGGATGAGTATAATCTTGATGATTCGATTATGCTGATCATTACGGTGATGATGATGATGATGATGAAAATGATGCTGATGTTTAAAGTGATCATGATGATAATGAGGAGGATGGTGTTGATGATTACAGTGATCATAATGACTATTGTCTTGATGATGATGATCATGATCATGATCATGGTAATAATGATGATGAAGGTTAGGATGATGAAAAACAAAAAAAGAAGAAAGACTAAAGTCGCTCCTACTTACAACCATGAGTTGCCTTGTTTTTTGTTTTGTTTTGTTCGTTTTTTTCATCTTTAGTTTGTTTGTTTTGGGGTTGTTGTTTTTTTTTTTTTTTGTTGTTGTTTCTTTTTTGCTCTACCTTTTCAGCTTATTGGATTTATAGTTGAAGAACCCTTTCACCCTGTTTGTTGAAGTGATGTGTGAACGGCACTTCAAGGAAAAACCTTTTTAAAATAGTAACGTACCAGTCAAGTGAATCGTGTGAATCTTCACGATCACTTCCACATCATGTCTGATGGAATTCTAATGAGAATGCACCTCGGGCAGTCCTACATAGTTCATTTGCTTGACTTTCAACTTTTGGGAGGTTTAATTGATCTACTTGATTTTTGCTGCTTTTTCTTTTCTTTCCTTTAAGCACTGGTTCCAAAACCTGATCGATTTCTTTGGCCACTTAATGCTTCTCCTCATTTCACATTCCGCCTTCATTCTCCTACGGTCTTTGAAGTCTAGACAAAACTCTCTCTCTCTCTCTCTCTCTCTCTCTCTCTCTCTCTCTCTCTCTCTCTCTCTCTCTCTCTCTCTCTCTCTCTCTCTCTCTCTCTCTCTCTCTGTCTCTCTCTCTCGCTCTCCCTCTCTCTCTTTCTCTCTCTCTCTCTCTCTCTCTCTCTCTCTCTCTCTCTCTCTCTCTCTCTCTCTCTCTGTCTCGTCTTTTATAATATCTTTATTTGTCTTTGATCTTTACTTTCCTTAGACTCTCAATATAACCTTCAAATTTCGTTTCCTCTACAACTCTTTATCACTGTGTGTGTGTGTGTGTCTCTCTCTCCACGTGTCTACCTTATTTCTTCTCCCTCTATCGCTATTATTTCTCTCTCTCTCTTTCCCTTTTTCCCTCTTCTCTTATGATTTATATCTTTTTTTCTCAGCGATTTCTTCCCTGTTCTCTGCCACAAACAAGCCCTATATGTCTTCTATCCATCATCACAAGTTTACTCAGATCTGACGGGTTTCTCCAGCCTGCCAAACGGGCCTGGATTATCTTTCTCTAGGAGGACAATTTGGGGAGACCAGTCTTCAGAAAACTGACCCAGACTCCACGAGAATTACTTTCCCTTGGCGTGTAAGCCGAGAAGGTCGACTTCCGCTTTTTGCGCTGTCTGGTTGCCACGGCTCTCCGCCATTTTTTTTTTTATTAATTGCCCCTCGTCATCTGTTGCAGTTTTTTTTTTCCCCCGTGGTCATTCTCCTTTGTGTAAATAGCATTGCTAGTTTTTTTTCTAAACTATACAGCAGTAGGGAAAGAGATAGGCAAAACATAAATGTTCAAGAAGATAGGTATAATTATTCGATTCTGGAATTTTTTAAAATTCGGGAAAAGTTGTGATTGAACAAAATTGATACTGGAATATCATTTTCTTCAAACGCTTTATTATGTATGGAATCCGTTGTCTTCCCTTTACATAAAAATGCCCATGGAAATGATTCAGAGTATCAACAATTTGTTAGAACTGTTCTAAAGAAAATGTTCTTTCTTCAAGGTTTTTTAAACAGCCAACAGCAAAAAAAAAAAAAAAAAAAAAACTATGACGTATTTTGATCTCTTGCCTCTATTCTGGACAAGATGTATTGGGGTTTTTTTCCACTGCCTTTTTACACTGGCTTCTGTAGGCCGTTTCTCCTTCTTTTTCCTTGCACTGGAAATGACGATCTTATTGCTTACATAAAAAAAGCATAGGCACTCTAGTCGGAGGTAATTTTTTTTTCCATTTCTTTCTTTTCTGTATTTCGCTTCTACCCCCATTTCCACCCCCACCCCCCTCTTTACCGTCTGTTACTGTTTAATCTTCTCTCACGGTGATGAAGATGTTTGTTCTTTTCCTACGGCGCCCCAAGTCGTGTTTGCCGAGTCTGGATCGGGTGGCCCATCATATCCGACCCTCTCCGACACGGGTGACTAATTAGCTTAAACACGAAAATTATTGATGGGGTTCGGGAAATCGCCGGATTCTGTCTGGCATCGACTATCGATAGCGGCTGCTGTTGCTCGAATTCTTTCTTCTTTTTTTTTAATTCGACAGGGGAAATAACTAGAGCCATTTTCTGAAGGTTAAGCCACTATGGCTTTATCAATATTGCGAAATTACCATTCAGTGCCGATCACACAATTTTTAGAACTGAAATGACGCTCAGAGTTCTGAAATTCTGAAGAATGGCTACATTTACTGGGATTTCCCCAGACCAAAACTAATTGTCTTTTATTGTTATGATATCCAAAAGTCTCTGCTTGGATTTTTTTTTTAATTTCGAAATTATTTTAAAAGTTAATATATCATCCACGATATTCTTTAAAGAGGAATCAGGAAAGAGATGCCAGGGACCCGTAGACCCCCCCACCCCTCAAAAAAAATAAATTATAGACTGGTCAGATGAATTATATTCTTGCCTGAAAAAATAAGATAGTTATTTAGGTCAATTGATATCAGCGGAGGCCTCGTTTATAAAACATTTACAAACATTCATTAAGTATCAAAATTGATTCAGACTTTACCAAAATTTTCAGTATTGAAATCGGTTGCTCTGGGTTAAATGCTCTCGTAATGGCTGCAGATAGTGATGAGAAGAAATTTAAAAAGGCCTTAAGAAGAACACAGATGTAAATAGATGGTTTGTGGAACATCTTAAGTGGTAGATTTTAAGATAAATAAACTGATAGAGAAAAACAAAGAGCATGGTTCGTCGTGGAAAGGAAAAACAGCTATATATAATTATGTATATGTAAAGAGAGAGATAGATAGAGAGAGAGAGAGATAAAATATGAAATAGGAGAAATTATGAAGAATCTCCAAACATTTGTCAACCTTTTTCTAGTGTACCCACAAGTTGTTTCCTAAAAAAATTCTGAGTTGATTAACTCTGGCCAAAAGTGGATGTTTACACTATCAGTTACCCGACACATAAAACTTCATTTTTTTTCTTCTTCTTTTCCCTCCTCTCTCTTTCCTTCCTAAGAGACCGATTTCCCTCTCGCTCGTATTTTTTAAAAATTTATTTTACTACTGGGACTCAGTGTATTTCGTTTGTCTCAGACTGTATAAAAGTTATTGCACTTTATGAGAAGCTGTAAATATTTTTCTATCGACAAGATCCCTTGAGTCTCCCTTCTCGATTTTACTTAGAACTCACGAGAGAGAGAGAGAGAGAGAGAGAGAGAGAGAGAGAGAGAGAGAGAGAGAGAGAGAGGCAAACAGACAGATAACAGAGATAAAGGTGAACCAACAAAGTACAAATACAGTTATTTAGTACACACTGGGAAGAAGTGAATGACTCAGAAGACTAAGGAAGAGTGTGGAATTTTCTCGTGTGAGAAAAGAATTCTTTAGTACGGTACTTGAAAACTGCTGGCACTGCATCCAACGGTTAAAATGAATTAAGTAGTGGAAGTTTGACATGAAAGAAGAACTAATGAAAATTTCATGTCTGTAAGTATCCCCAGTATATAAAACTTAGCAGCATCAACAAAATTTTTCAGATTTTTTTTCTCTCATGGCTTTTCTCCTAAATATGTAAGTGATATTGGAGGAGTATTCGATAAAAAAAATATTATTCAAAAGCAGTTTTAAAACGACTTTATTTATTTTTTTTACCGCCAGACTCCGTAAGATATTTTAATTTGTCCAAAGTTTTTACAATTGTTTTTTTTAAATGTCTCCGATTATGATCACCTTCGTTGCCGTGAGTTGAAAAGATGCAACTGTAATCTCACAGGGAAAAAAAGAGGAGAAAACCAAGGCCATCCATCCTTATTTTATTAAAAAGAAAAACAAGAAAAAGAAAAACAGCTTCTAATATTCTTTTGCCCTAATAAAAAAGTGTTATTGAATATAAATTATGTAAGCTAAGCCGGTAATGATCAAGAGTTCCAACCATCGTAACTCATCGGCCCACGAGTTCTGGTTTCGCGCAGCTTGTATTTCAATGTACTTATAATAGGCAACACCTAGAACACTCTACGTGCAGGCACGACCCTTGTGCA
>JAWDGP010001872.1:1685000-1702500 GCA_033675545.1 Elysia crispata
GTTTACCTTTTTTTTCCTCCTACATTCCCACTTGTTTGTTTATTGATACATCTCCTTATTATTCAATTTCTTCGGTCTTAATTTACTCTACCCCAGGCACCGTTTGATGTACGGCTCAAAACACACTTTCATAATACATACGAATTCTAAAAGTCCACCTTCACATTAAGTGGCTGAACTCACCATGTAGTCGATAGAATATATCAAACAACTAAGAAAGCAATAAAGCTGTGCTGATTAGAGATTGTGTGGAGCTGTCCACCTTTACAATATTCTCAAATGAACATATTTCAGGTGTTTTTATTTTTCAGTTCTCACTTTTTTTTACTGTGAAACTAAATCGAAAATGTGGCGATTCATCTTGTTTTTCAATATTAGCGTCAAACTTTATTTCACTTGATTTTCCATCCCCGGCTTCAGTGCTAGCTGAAACGAGTTATCGACATGTGTGTTTGAGTTTTATTGTGGGCCGCTCAGAGATCCAGAATGCACATATTGGAAGTACAGGAGCATAAAGCAAGAGTGATATATGTGCAAGGGAGAAATGAAGAGAGACAGGTAGACAAGTGGACGGGCGGACAGACAGATGGAACGATAGGGGTTAGATAGAGAGAGAAAGTGAGGGGGAGAGCGAGAGAGAGAGAGAGAGAGAGAGAGAGAGAGAGAGAGAGAGAGAGAGACCTAGAGAGAAAAATAAGTTAAAAGATTTGGACGGTCAGACAGACCGATCCAGTGGATCTGGTTAGATATAGATGTACAGATAGATAGGGAGAAAGTGAGAAAGAGAGAAAAGAAACGAAGGCTCCTCATGTCTTTCCTATATTTTTGTTGTTTGTTTTTAATGCCGAGCCATTGTAACGTGTGTTGCTTTATCCTTCAATAATGCCTTCGCCAATCTTGTGCGCTGTGTTTAACAGGCGCACAAACGAACATAAAGAAGACCTTTTTTTTTTTCATTCTAGACCACTGATTAAGCTGGCAGGACATCAGAAACGCCGTCAGCACTATAATGCGGCTGGCGCACTCTGAACATGAAATTGCAATTTATATATTTCTCCTCACCCTACTTTTTCGCGCGGGGGGCAGCTTCTTTTATCAGTTCTTTATCAGTGTAGAATATTGGTGTTCTGTCCCGTTGGTCGCAATGTTTGGTAGAGTTCTGTCCCGTTGATTGCGATGTTTGACCGAACAGCGAGTGTTCTCAACTCGTACAGGCTGCCAACCCGCCTTTGTCTCCGGCACCGAAAGGTAGCACGTGTGAGTGAGCAGAGCTTGCTAGCTGCGTCTATAGGGGCTTTAGCTTTGTTAGGCGACGATGTATGACTGCCTAGTTGCAAGGTCTGTAGAGTTCCAACCCCCCCCCCCCCCCCCCTTTTTTTTTTTCGTTTTCCGGCCGATAGTGGGATGGGCAGAGGATCAAGAGGGGGGTGGAGGTTTGTAGGGGTAGAGCTGCTCCACTTCGGTTCCCACGGGGTTTTGACGTGTGGCGACTTCTGGGGGGGGGGGGGAACCCAGTTAGTCAGTATGCCAAAAAAATTAATATGGATGTGTGTTTGTGCGTGTGTGAGGGGGGAGGGGGAGGGGAGGGCATGGGAGTGTTATTTGCTCATTTGGGTTAAGTTCATGTAAATTGATTATTGATACACGCGTGTGTGTGTGTGGGGGGGGGGGGGGAAGTTCAGGCAAGCAAGCAACGATATAAAAATCAGAAACAAAGACAGAAGGAGGGGGGGGGGAGGAGAGAGAGAAAAGATGCTTTTTTAATGGTTTTGAGGGATGAAAATGTGCTAAAACCAAATCGAATAAATGCACGACCGCTGAAAAGCGATGACAAAGTTATTCCGTTTTCATAGTTACCGCGAGAACGGTGATTTTACTTGATTAATAGCTCGTAAGAATAGCGCTGACTTTTGGTTACTTTCTCTATGCTTTGCCCATTTTTTTTATTACCGAATCATAATGTCCATGCTAAAAGTTTATAGCTTTAGTCAGCTTTTTTTTTTGTCTATGGAGCATTCGCGGTAAGTCACAGTTACTGAACAAAAAATATAATGTTTTTGGATAGAAAATCTTCGACTCAAACCGAAAATAATGGGTTATCTTTTACTTTTTTGTGTGTTTTTATTCCCATGTTGTGTTTTAGTCGTCAAAAGGAAGAATTTTTCGGATTTTTATCTCCCCCATGGCCCACCCCCTTCCTTTTTTTTTCTTCTTAAAAATCACCATAGTTTTACGACCTTCAAACAACAGTCTTATAGATCACCTTATGTAACCAGAAAAGATACAATGCCGTAAAGTAAAAATACCTCAGACTTTTTACACCGTAAATAATAATTCAGTAATACATTAATGACGGTGAGACGATCGAATCTGAATACGCTACTTAGCCCAAGATGTAAATAAACTTTTGCCTTTAAGTTAAACTGGTTTAATATTATTTTTTTTTTCATTTAGCCTTGTTAGGATTGATTTGGATTTGAAAGAATCATGTGAAAAGCTCTTAATGAGAAGAGATTTTGCCGTCATCTGGGTACCGCCTATTAAGAGTAAAATTTTCATACGTCTTTACACTGTTCTTTACGCATAAGAAATTTATACTCTTGACAGGTGAGCACTGCTCAACTTCGATGTTTGATAACTACATGGATCGACTCACTTCGAAGCGATAAAGTTAGCTCGAGACCTCCTTAAAAGCAGACCAAGTCACCGAAAAAAAAACTAACTTCTTAATTTTCTTTCAATTTTTAAGCATTTTAGGACAGAATTATTCTAAGAACGCACTTTTTGCTCAGCCCGCAGAGCCACACTACAGAAGTTTTTTACTTTCCTAACTGCCAAGTTTTTAATAATGCAGTTTACGTTTACACTTCCTCCAAAGGTTTGTTTATTTCGACTACTCAACCTGTTCTTTAAGAAGCCTTGGGCTATCTCCATACGCTGTTTAGAACAAGCCGCGACTTCGCAAGTTTTTTTTTTCCTGTTTTTTGTTTTTTGCACTGAATGAGAAATATACTCACTGCATGATTTTAAAGATTCTCATCTAATTTAAGTGAAAATTTTCTAAGAGCACATCATGTAATTTCGAACTGTTTTCGAGAGCGTGGGCTAGCAGTAACTGCTGTCCTTCTTCTTGTCACGTTTCGCGCATCGAGCTCGGAAGACTGGTGTCACATTGATACCAAATGTCGGAAGACTGGTGTCACATTGATACCAAATGTCGGAAGACTGGTGTCACATTGATACCAAATGTCGGAAGACTGGTGTCACATTGATACCAAATGTCGGAAGACTGGTGTCACATTGATACCAAATGTCGGAAGACTGGTGTCACATTGATACCAAATGTCGGAAGACTGGTGTCACATTGATACCAAATGTCGGAAGACTGGTGTCACATTGATACCAAATGTCGGAAGACTGGTGTCACATTGATACCAAATGTCAGATAAACGATACAAGTGGCTTGGCAGGTGAACACCAGATCGAGCAGCAGTTTTAGCTCTTAACCTCATCGATGATAAGTCCCCGCGGTAGTTAGAGGACCCAAAATGAGTTACATTACCCCCCCCCCCCCCCTTTTTTTTTTTTGTTTGTTTGTTGGGTGTATGTGTGTGTGTGGGGCGAGAGGAATTATTAAGCAGTTTTTTCTAGAAGTTATATGGAAGTGAGAAATTATTCAGCCCTAAGATTTTATATCTCAAGTTTCTAAAGGAACCGGTGAAGCCTCTTGTATACAAGAAAAAACTTCATTATATTATACCTGGAAAGATCTCCGCAACTGATCAGTACAATATTTCGTTACGGTTGTTGTAATTTCATTGATGTTGTTACCATGACCTTGGTGAATGTATTTAGGAACTGATGAGTCCTTATAGGGAAAACCAGAACTTTCTTAAATACATAACTTTTATTTACTATCCCTCCTCATCGTCGCATCATTTATATATGCTCTATTGTTATTTCCATAACACGGTTAATGTAGGTTCGGGGCTCATGAAGTTTGAGGTTTTGGTGAAATTTCATTACCTGTGGGACAATCTGATTCTATAGTCCTTTGGTCCCTGGGTGTCAGCAATAGGTGCTCATCTTATCGAGGCCATTTATATCACACGTTTTCGTTCATTTTGAAAACAAGTCTCTGCTCTCAGTTGAAACGAAAATTCTTCCAACGAGTCTTTCACACGATAGGTTTCTATGAACAGGGCATAAATCGAAATCCCGAAAATCTAGTGGGAGAGGAGTTTTTACCAATTAGAGCTACAGGTAATAAAATGTCTTATGTCCCAATAAAAAAGGAGACAAACCAGCTCCTGAAAGATGTGTAACAAACAGAAAATTACCATATATCCTATAAACTGGAAACGACTTTTGTATTTTTGTGTGTTTGTGATGATTTGGTGACTTACACACCAATCGATATCCGAGATAAAAATCATAAGTGCTTTTTAAATTTTTAAAATGATGTTGGAGTATTTTTTTCCTAATTACGAGCGGTCACCATTGACTTGTAGAAGAAGCCATTTCTTCATTTAGATCTGAGAGTCGTTTAACGTGTGATGTCCATCCAGTGGTCACTGATGCAGCTGTCCGGTGCGTGGTCTGTAAACATGGGTTTCTAATTGAGATTTTTTTAGAAGCTGACACCAAATTCTTTATAATGCAAATTTAAATTATTGTGATCAGATCTTTGTAATTATTGTGTAATTAAACTTTATTTAAAAAAAAAAAAAGGAAAACGAACGAAACGATCATTATTACGGGATCAATGTTCTTCAACTCATTAAAGTTAAACGCCTTCAGATATTTATATTTTGTTCATAAAATTATACCCTTTTTAATGATAAATAACATTCCGTTATAAATATTTTTCGCCTAAGCTTGATTTTTTTTTTTTTTTTTTTTTTTTGAATCGGGGGTCACGCAGCACATGCAAGAAAAAGTAAGAGAAAAAAAAATCTTACGGTGTTAAAGGACGAAAATAATTAGCATCAGGGGCCAGTTGAACGTTAACCTCTTCTCCACAGCCACAGCGCTGCGGTCGTTGCGTGGTCTATATACGAGTAGCCGGTTGTACACAGCTGAAGGACCTGCAGTCGTTAATCTATTCCCGGTACGAGCACGGCGTGCCTACAAATATACATTAGCGGTACTAATGGCTCCATTATGTTCGACTAATTCCTCTCCAGGCGGTACCTGAGCCCAAAACCCGGGCATGGAATGTGGCAGTTTTTAAAGCTGAGTGAGTTACCAGGTGATTCGTGTGTCGAAAAATCGGTTTAACCCGATTTGTTGGTTGCCTCCTATTATTCTAATATTGTTAAAAAGAACTTTTTTTTCCGCATTTTTTTAATGCCTACCTTGTAACATTACGGCTTAACTTTTGGAAATGAAAATCGTGAAGACCTGACCTCTATTACTCTAGACAAATAAAAACAGTGACCTGAATTCTAGTCTAAACCAATTCATTGAATCAAAGTAAATACCGACTTATTCGGTTAGTCCAAAAGATGATTGTTTCTGATGTTGCCGAACTGACGTCAGGAAGGGAGTGGGAACATACCCTCACATGAACCCTCCCAAGTAACTGACTATTTTTGTTTCCAATACGGTCCTGTAATTTAACCCAACTTTAAAAATATTCATGACTTGTCATGGCAGTGTTAATTTCAAGACAGCCACCTTTACAACTGTAACAGGCTAAAGTATGAATGGGGAAACCCCGCGCGCATCTCATGTTACCACTCCATTCCTGATGTCAGATCGGCAAAATCAGAAACAATCATCACCTTACAGGTAAGCCTCGATTGTTTCAACAAATTACTGGGACATTGATGAAAACTGTTTCACTGAAAAGCATCAATCCCATGATTTGAAATATTTATGCCCGTTTCCTATTTTTACCAATCCCTTCAAATTTGCTCCACTTTAGGGCCCCATCTTTTCTATTCCGCCCTGCCCTGCGGGGACTCTTTGATATTCAGAGCTCAAGTCTAAATCACCTTGTTGTGGGTGTGGTTTAATCAAACAATCAAGCGAACAAACAAACAAACGAACAAAAGAAAGAACTGCATCATGAACATCGCCTGAAGACATAAATAAAGCGATTTACTAAAGAAACCAGATAACCAGTTCCAAGACCCGATTACGGTCTGGCCTCAAAGAAGCAGTGAGCACCTCTTTACTTAGTCAGTTGGCTGAGAGTCAGCGCTTTGCCGGAATTTGAACTCGACGTTCTATATGCCTGGTAATAACATAGTGAGCACTATTTTATTTTGTTTTTTTATATACTGAAAATAGCATTTTTTTTAAGTCAAGTACCGTGTCTTCTGACTGGTAGTGTAGGTTGATTTATCACTAAGTTGAATGGTGCAAGGCTACCGGGCGTTGTCTGACCTTTCTCTTTTCTCATGCATGTATACATGAAGGAATTCTCTGGTACGACAGAATGAATAAATTGATGTCGCCTTCTCAGAATCTGCCTTTGAAATTATACAGCTACATATTGTTTATTCAATCAATAAATCAATCAATCGATTTCTCGTTCAAATGATCGAATGACGGTTTCAAGCTTTTACCAAGGCGCCCGGTGGCCTTCTAAGTAGATCTCTGGACTTCTAACTAGTTCGGCTCACCCCGAAGCGGGCCAAGTGGCGTACGCGGACCTGTGTTGGGGTTGATAGTCGCTGTGATGTCTCACTTACTAGACTCTACATGCATGGTTTGGGGGCTTACAAGAATCAGTCGCTCCCAGGTGTAACTCATCACGCAATAGTCCCGGCCTTCTAAAGTTAAATGGTTGATAGAAGATAAATTTAAAGTTGCGAACAATTAAATAAAACAAAGAAACAAAATGAATTTTCGATATTGTTAAATCAAATAGAATTTAATAAAAAGTGTCTTAATTTTTTATTATATATTCCTCTATCTTTGTATGTTTAGCGAAGAAACGAACAAATAAATAACGGGATACCACTTTTACAGCTACATCATTCTCGGTCTGAGACTGTATGTCGGTTTGAGTAATGTTACATAATAGTCGTGATGATAATTTATGCATAAAAATGAATCTTGGATCATTAGGCATTTCTGAGAGTGTTCAACTACTCATGATTATCAGGTGTATCTCAAATTTAATTCAAGTAAAAAACGAGCGTTTAAGCTCTCTTGGGATCAGTATTTGAGATATCGTTTCCTCACTCTCTATCTCTTATTCTCTCTCTCTCTCTCTCTCTCTCTCTCTCTCTCTCTCTCTCTCTCTCTCTCTCTCTCTCTCTCTCTCTCTCTCTCTCTCTCTCTCTCTCTCTCTCTCTCTCTTCGCTCTTTGTCTGAATTCTCTGTATTTCCTCTCTCTCCACTGCTTTCTTTTTAATTATCTTTCCTGCAGTCCATTTCTTTTGTTCTCTTCGTTTCTCACGCGCGCGCCTAGCAGGACCAGAGCAGGTGAGGAAATCGCTCTGTTGACAGCACGGGAGGTAAGAGAGCTGTTATCAGCGTTATCCAGAGAGAACATCAGGTATGGCTCTGTGTGTATCTGAGGCAAGAGGGGGGGAGGGGGAGGAGGGAAAAGGGTAGGGAGTGTTCAGGTTGGTCATCGAGAGAGTGGTTGAATTATTATTTTTAGAGGGGCGAACGAAAAGGAAAGAATGAATCGGTGAGTGATACTAGGGCACGATTCATCAGGCAAGCACTCACCGTGGTGCCATCGTTTGTGTGACTACGTGCATTACAAAGACATATATGTCTTGACTTGACAAAGAGATCCGCATGAAAGATGCAGACAGTGAGTCAGACTGTTAATCAGACAGACAGACAGACAGAGCCAGAAGCACTGAGAACCAATCAGATTGCGATTGAAACAATCGTCAGATCAGAGGGCACTTTGATGTCAGGCTGTTAATCATCTGAAAATCGAAACTGCACAAACCGTTTTATTCCATATCAAAGCATGGGAAAGAAACCTTTTTGGCAGGGAAGATCATGTTGCATGAATCGATAGATTGATAGATAGAGATAGGTCGAGAGAAAGATACATAGACAAATACGAGAAACAGGCAGACAGTTCCCTTGGTCGCTCTCAGAATACAATCGTCTATGTCCATCTCTCTCACTCTCTTTCTCGCTATGCCTCCCTTTCAATCTGTCTTTCCCACCTTTTCTCGCCTCTCTGTCATCTCCCTCTTTTTACATTCTAAGTTCACTAACTTTTCGATCCTCCTCTTCCGCCTGTTCTTTTACATTCATATCATTATTGGCCCGGTAACCGTTTTCATGGCTTTGTTTCCGGGATCTTTTCGAAATGTTGAAGAGTGATCTCAACTTTAACACACACACACACAAAAAAAAAAAAAAGGAAAAGGGCAGGGAATGATAATGATTACGTTCGAATCTCTCCAAATCTTCCCTGGCAGTTCTCCTTTGCTGGGAGAGTTAATCCCCTTGATCCTCCATCACTCAGGAGTGATCAAACCTGCAACAAAGATGAGGCAAACCCTCGCAGGTGAAGAACTTCCAGTTAAGACTAACAAAGTAGTTTGCACCTGGACTAATTGGGCTGTGCGCCTCAAGTGTGTGCAGCGTGTGGGAAGAATTAGGGAATTATGGCCCCCTACCACCTCTACACACCTTGTTTGACTGCGAGTAATACGCGTCTTTATTAAATAGCTCAGCTTCGAGAAGACCAATTTCGTTTCCTCTTTCAAAGCGTTTGTATCTTTGTGCCTCATTCCCGTTGCTCTCTTGGAGCTGATTATTGTGTAGTGCGGTCTTGGTTATGTCAGAAGCTGGGCAATTCTTGGTTGCGCTGTTTTGCTTCTCGATTTGAGCCTCATACAAAAATCTGTACTGTTGTAACGTTCCGTTTGTATGTATGTATAATTATATGTTACATCTATTCTTACATGTGTTACAATCATAAGTAAAGTCGCATGTGTTTTGTTGATTTTGATTTATTTTCCTTTTTTTCAGTTTTGTTTTTCTTTGTTTTGTTTCCGTTTTCTCTATTTTGTGTAATCTGATTGACCTTCTTCCCTTCTTTTTTTCTGACTTTCCTTGTCTTCCTCTTCCTTTTTCTTGTTGGTGTTGTTGTTGCTGTTGTTGTTGTCATTATTATTATTATATTATTATTATCATCAGTAGTAGTAGCAGTAGTCGTAGTACTAGTAGTAGCAGCAAAAGTAGTAGTAGTAGTAGTAGTAGTAGTAGTAGTAGTAGTAGTAGTAGTAGTAGTAGTAGTAGTAGCAGTAGCAGTAGCAGTAGCAGCAGCAGCAGCAGCAGCAGCAGCAGCAGCAGCAAGAGTAGTAGTAGTAGTTGTATTAGTAGTAGTAGTAGTAGTAGTAGTAGTAGTAGTAGTAGTAGTAGTAGTAGTAGTAGTAGTAGTAGTAGTAGTAGTAGTAGTAGTAGTAGTAGTAGTAGTAGTAGTAGTAGTAGTAGTAGTAGTAGTAGTAGTAGTAGTAGTAGTAGTAGTAATAGTCTTTTCCTCCTTTGCATCCTTCCTCTTCACCCGCTTCTTCTCCTCCTTTTTCAAACCAGCCTCTTCATTTCTCCACTATTACATTCCTTCTATGGTTTTCAACCACTCTTCAACGCCAAATCACCACTTTATCGAACGCCGCCCTTTTTGACCGTGCGAACAACCAAGTGCTCACCTGGTCTGTCTCGACTAGCATTGAACCGGTTTGGTTCCGCACCACTGCTCACGGCTTTAGCCTTTTTCCTGCTGCGCATTCGCACGTGCGAGAGGAGGGGGGGGGGGCATATATATTCTCTGCGTTGGCCTTAGGCCAGGTCTACCGTTTTGTCAAAGTCAGATTGCCACAGCCCAATAGCTTTTAGGGTTAAAGGAGGTAAATCACGGAATAAGAGAGAGAAAGAGAGAGAGAGAGAGAGAGAGAGAGAGAGAGAGAGAGAGAGAGAGAGGCGGCGGCGGGAAGAGAGATTCAGTTCATTTTTTTTCGAAAGAAAATGTAAGCCCTAATTTTCTTTTGTAAAAAGCATAAAAAAAAATCTTGAAGGAAAAGAAGAAAAGTTGAAAAGGGTGTTTGAAAATTGGGCTCATTTTGCGACACTGATATGAAATGAATCATTGACTCATTGAGTTTAGAAGTATTTTTAATCTGTACCAAATAAACCCGCAAGGTAAAAGTATTGAATTTCTTAATGCTTATATCTAACGTCCAGCCAATTTTGACTTTAAAAAATTTTCCGGAAAGTTGTTTTAATGGTGGGTAAATGCATGTTGGCGTGATGAAACACTCGTCAAACTAACGTCTCTCGCACGATGGATAATAATATTATTGTGTACCAGATTACTGATACGCACTACATTTACCAGATAGTTTAGATAAGTGGATAAGTGCATTTAACTACCACGCTTAAAAGATCAAAAGTCTAGATTTAAATAACACCTGCTCTTTAACGCTATCACGTGCATATTAAGTGCTCTCCTTGTTTTGTTTTGTTTTTTGTTATTGTTTTTTTAACTTTTTTACCTGGTTTTACACTTGCTAACATCTTTTGCCTTTATTTATGGTTTTTTGTTTTTTTTTGTTTCTTGGTTGGTTTTTTGTTTTTGTTTTTTTTTTGGTCTGTCTACATGCCTCCCCCATATCTATCTTTCACTCTATCATTACCTCTCTCTCTCTCTCTCTCTCTCTCTCTCTCTCTCTCTCTCTCTCACTGTTTCTCTCTCCTCTCTCGCTGTTTCTCTATCCCGTCTCGCTGTTTCTCACTCCCTCGATCTCTTTCTCTACTATTCAACTGGCGATCACAACTATCTGTTTATTTCTCTAACATTCTACCTTCACTCCGTATTTTTCGTGCTCTCTCTTTTTCTTTCTTGAATGTCTAAACCCACCAAAAAAATAGCATGGCTTCCATTTTGTTCTCAAAGGGCTCAATAAGCCAATATTATTGCCAGAGCTCGGAGTGCATTGGTTTCCGACAGGATAAACAACCCTGTTATACAGGCGCACGAAGTAGGACCCAGCAATATTCTTCTCTCAGACTATAACCACCTCTCTCTTCACTCTCTTTTTCTTTCTCTCTCTCTTTCTCACTCTCTTTCTCTCTCTCTTTATCTCTCTTTCTCTCTCTGCTCTCTCTTTCTTTATCTCTCTCTCTCTCTCTCTCTCTCTCTCTCTCTCTCTCTCTCTCTCTCTCTCTCTTTCTTCCTCCTGAGTCGTGCACTTGTCAAGACCCACTCACCTTTGGGCGTCCTCACTCTGCTGTGACGTCGGCTACCTGTGCTCGGCAAAGAAAGGGAAAGGGCTGGGTCCGGTCTGGTGGGGAAAGGAGAGTCTAGCCCTTTGTGTGATTGTGGGTGAGTCGCTCCGCTCCACTGCTCAGCCATGCATGCTTTATAGAGGGCGTGGTGGCTCGAGGAACAAAGCTGGGCATCGTAGCTCGGGCAAAGAAGAATCGAGGCCCGCTGCTTGATGAAAGAAAATGAATTATGATGGGAAGGAGATATAAAAGATAGTGTGTTTGGCAAAAGAAAGAAAAAAGAATTTTTTAGATGACAGAAAGATAGATTGTATGTGTTGCCCATGGGAAGAAAATTAATTATGGGAAGGAGAATGGAGATATAAAAGATGGCAAATGAAAGAAAACGAGGAAGATAGACAGGGTGTGTCGCCGATAAAAATAAAGAAAAGGAATTATGGGAAGGAGGACATAAAGGAAGAAAAAAAGGTGATACGAAGGCTCTCAGAGAGGAAAATATCTTCTAACATGAGTGTATGCACATCAGAAATTTGTCTTTGTGATCACACATTGTTCATCCTTTTCAGATTTGAGGCAAAATCTTACCTTTCCTTGTTATACTGTGACCTCGGGATAATCTTTTGTACTGTTTTGTCAGTATAAACGTTCAAATGTATATAACTTGGTTTTCTTGAGGTTTCATACTATAATAGTGTTTATTTCCATGATCATAGTTTATTTTTCTGTAGTGAATGGACATGGTTGGGACTGTCCCACAGGCAGCAAGCGACTTACTAGATCTCATTATCAATGCTTATGTATCAGAACATGTTGAAAATGTCACATATGGGTTCTTTGGCTGAGCAAAAGGTTGATAGTCATTTTTTTTTTGCTTTAGCTAGTTTATTCAAATTATATGAATGTTTTTTTTCTTGCTGTATGGTGTCAAAAAACTATTTGATTATAATGACTTGTCTTACTGAATGGATGTTGGAAGCCGAGATTGAACTACCAGTTCCAGAATTCTCATTGCCGTGGACAAATCATGGAAATATTTTATCTTGTGCCCAGTCTGAATGTAGGGATTTAAAAATTGTATTCTAGGAAAGTACTCATATACTTTTTTCCCCTTGATCTTCTATGCTGATAATTTTCTCCTAGGGATAGATTTATCAAAACACTATTTCTTGATTTCCTTTGTCAGCATAAAAAAAAAAGCTCTGACATACTGCCCAAGCAGGCTGGGTGCAAGACAAAATCGGGCATCTAAATACTTCAACTCTTAGTTCTAGAGTTTATCTCCTTATTCCTCTCTCCCTCTTTCTGTGTAGGTTGAACATATTGAAATTTTTTATTATTCTTTTTATAATTTTGAAGGTTAAATATCAAAGTAATAAATTGAACTTATTTTTTAAATCTTCTCAGGTGAAGTCATTGAAATTATTTTTTTTATTCACCTTTTTAAGATATTCTGGAAGTCCTAGAAAAGCTATATATCAGTTAAAAGTAATAAAACTCTTGCGAAATGACTTTCTTTTATTACTTCATTTACCATCAGCTTCTTCCATTCTCTATGTACGAAAGTTAGTGAAGAGGTATGGTAAAGAAGGAAATAAATTTTCAGACTGGTTTGGAGAATTCTGTTGGATGCAAAAGAAGACAGATTTCTTTCCCTTATTTCCTCTTACTTTTTTCTTTTTTTCCCATCATTCATAGCTGGCTTTACTGTGTAATTGTAAACAGTTTCCAGTGAAACTTGTGAGTTTGAAGAAGTGGGATCTGGTGTCAATACATCATGTTTGCTCACAAAGATTTCCAACATCCATTCAGAATGGTTAACAATTTTATTCTGATAGTCCGCTTTGTGTTATACCTTTGTATGACAAGTAATGACGATAGTTGTGAATTAAGATTTTTTTAATTTTTTTTTTTTTTTGGGGGGGGGGAGGTTGAACTCTTGCTTATGGGTAGCTTTAACTCTCATAATTAGGTATCATTACTAACACAGCCTCCAGCTTGGTGGTAAGTAGTGAAAGTGTTTTCCATGGAAGAGTGTTGACTAAAAACGATTATTGCAAGTACATCCTGACTAAAAAATGATTACAAGTACATCCACATATATATTGTGATATTGATGTATGTAAAGATTGCTTACATATCTAATGTTATGTATTTTGAAGAACAATTTATCAATATCATTGAGAAATTCCCTTTGCATAATCTGCAACAAATTGAAGACTGGAACATTGGTACTGTTAAACTGCTCTGATCTACATATGTTGTGCACTGCCATACAACTGTCTCCACTGGAAACTTGCAAAGTTCCATGTCACATTCAATGCTGGAAGATTGGATCATGGTATATACATGTAGTATACTGATCGGATCTATATCTACAGTATACTGCTATAGTATATATGTACTAACAAGATATTTCTCACACAAGTTAGATCTATAAGTCAACTTAGTGGTGGGAGAGTAGTTGTTCAAACTTGTTCACTTTTCTCTTCGTTTTTCTTTGAATCTTTAGGTAATGAAGAGGCATGTCATGATTATGGCGTATTGTTTTTCGATTTATCTTTTTCATAATTAGGCAATATGGAAATATATGAAATTCTTTTGCGCTGTATGCTCCGAGTCTGGTAAGTGACTCTGGCCTCCGACAAATATTATATATATATATAAATGTTACCAATCGCAATGAGAATAATTGTAAACTTAGGTAAGATATTTATACCAGTAGTGAAGTAGGACAGAAGTCGGGATTTCTCACATTCCTCTTAGGGTTGTTTCATGTAATTATGTTGCATGTGTCTGCAGATTGAAGGTATGTATTGATGATTCATGTAGGAGATCATGTCGCTCTATTTTCAGCTATGGTGGTACTGGTAGGGTATTCGTTATTTATTATAAAATATACATATACTCCATAGTTTATTATTATCTAGTGTCTGATAAATTTCTTTTAAATTATTAGTGGAAAGTTTATAAGTCAGTAAAATAGTAGATGTATGTATAATTCATCTTTCTAATGGTAGGCAAATGATAGAAGCGCCTCCCGAGGAGGGAGGTGTCCTTGGCTGCAGTAGGCGCCAAGGGAAGAAGTCAAATGTGAAATGAGTCCTCTGAAATTGATTTTTGTTTGTCAGAGACCTGGTAGGTTCAAACAGTTTTGATTTTGATATTTCTGAGTGCATGTGTTATCATTGTCAACCGAACATTTACATAACATTTGTGCATACTTGTACTTTTTTTTTTTAATCTACGATGATGTAAATAATGCGAATTTTTATGCCGATAATATATATAATATACATGTACATACATGTATATAACATTGATTCTGGTTGAATAGTTTTCCGATTTCTTTCCTTATCTTGCTCAGATCCCAGCATTCTTCCTCATTCTGTGCTTCACCTTATTCTATCCTTTTTGTCCCTGTTTCAATCCTTTACTATCTTTCTGTCTTTACTGGCAACCCTATCAAAGCTTGTTGCCTTTGTTCTAAGAATATTGCTTTCCTAGTTGTGCTCTTTGAATTTGTGTCATTTTTTTCCTCTCTATCCAAGGACTCCTCTTCTTTCTCTTGGTCTGACTTCTAGTTATAACTTTTGTAATTGCTTCTCTCAAACTATGTTGGTGAAGTTGTTCTTCGCATGTAATTAGAGTATTTTGTTTTGAGATAAATATTTTGAAAAATGTTGTTCATGATTTAATGAATAAAAGAAAATAAACAATTGAATACCGGTACTTTGTCTTACTGTGGTACTATGTGCTTTTCTGCGTGAATGTGTGTGTGTGACTGTGAGAGAGAGACAGAGAGGCTTAAGGTCAATGAGAGCTTGCTGAGTGATAGGATTTTTTATTGTTTTTACAGTTTCTCAGTACTGTCTTCCACTCCTTTCTCTATATTTTTGTTCCTCTATCTTTCTTTCTTTTTTTTTTCTTTTTTTTTTTTTTTTTTTGAGTATGTGTGTCTACTTGTAATTCTCTTGATTTTAGCTTATAGTTATACCCCCTCCCCGCTCTTTTTTTAATCTTTTCCTGGCGCTTTCCTTCTCTCTCTCTCTCTCTCTCTCTCTCTCTCTCTCTCTCTCTCTCTCTCTCTCTCTCTCTCTCTCTCTCTCTCTCTCTCTCTCTCTCTCTCTCTCTCTCTCTCTCTCTCCTCTTTTTCGAAGACTACATGGTACTTTTAATCAAGAATGAAGGATGAGTAATGAGTCATTGTACATTTGTAGGAAAACACTATGCAAACGAGCGATTAACTTTATGCTGTACATTTTCAGGGAAGGATATTACTCAACAAAAATAGAATCCTCTCGTTTCATAAAATTAGTCCCTTCAAATTTCAAGCCATTTTCAATGCATAGATCCGTGAGTGCGAATCATTAGAATATCAGCGACATTTAGTTGTTCATGTTAGTCCAGGGGGCGGCAAAGTTGCTGTATAGACTATAATTGACTGCACTGTTTATCTTAATGAGCGCAGCAATTGCCAAGACAAAGGAGAGTACGATAAAACTTGTTTTTAGCATGATTATTTCGCCTGGATGTCTGTCCTGATAAGTTATGGCCAAGTCTCAAGTTTAAAGCCTTAAAATCATCTTTTTGACGCAAATTAGAAACGGGGTTCAGCAACCAGTTTTTGCAATACTTACAAATTATGATATTTAATTAGACTACATTAGAGGTAAATGTACGGTTTTTGCCGGTAAAGTCACGGGGAGCCGTAAAAGTCCTCACATGTTAAGAGTGCAAGTTCATTAGGCGCCATTTTGCCGCTCGTGACTGTGTCAAAATGTAGGGGATGTAACTGCTATTCTGCTAACTATTATTAGTAAGTAGCATTATTACTAATGTTGATGATACTATTTTTAGACCCACCGGCCTCATCAGAACAAGTTTTGTTTGGTGTGGAAGTTCTATTCTGAAGTTCTATTCTGCCGTCGGCTACCGGCTTGTATTTATAAGTTTGACTTGAAGTAAGAGTTTAACCATTGCATTATAGAAAAGAAACACAAAATAGGATTGCCCATCAGGCTTGTATTTATAAGTTTGACTTGAAGTAAGAGTTTAACCATTGCATTATAGAAAAGAAACACAAAATAGGATTGCCCATCAGGCTTGTATTTATAAGTTTGACTTGAAGTAAGAGTTTAACCATTGCATTATAGAAAAGAAACACAAAATAGGATTGCCCATCAGGCTTGTATTTATAAGTTTGACTTGAAGTAAGAGTTTAACCATTGCATTATAGAAAAGAAACACAAAATAGGATTGCCCATCAGGCTTGTATTTATAAGTTTGACTTGAAGTAAGAGTTTAACCATTGCATTATAGAAAAGAAACACAAAATAGGATTGCCCATCAGGCTTGTATTTATAAGTTTGACTTGAAGTAAGAGTTTAACCATTGCATTATAGAAAAGAAACACAAAATAGGATTGCCCATCAGGCTAAACCTTTTATTAGAGTTTCCTTCAAAGGTATTGACTTAAAGTTTAACTGGATTTCAATGTACAAGTATTTGGTCTCACATCGACCTCATGATAGTTTGATCAAAACGAATAGCAGCACATCAACATTACTATGACCAAGCTCTAGTAAAATAGGGTAGTATGGATAAGATGAGACGCCAAACTTATACTACACGCACATGTAGCTATCTGAGTGTGCAGTACTCCGCTTCTAGTTCTTCCTGATGCTCACGTGATGCGAGCCTGGGAGGAAGTCTCAGGAAGATCGCTGTCTCTGATCCGCTTGTCTCGGTGGATCACGACTCAGTCGGACGTTCACTGGGGGAAATGCATTCCTTAAAGGAATTTTCCAAAACTTTACCACAAAGAAAACGCTTAACACCAGTCGCGGGGTAATTTTTCACAGAAAGTCTTCTCCAGCATTATTAATTTTATACTGATACTGTTACTGTTACTAGGTGATATCCAGAGAAATGTTCTATGTCATGTGATACTGGCCTTTTCATGTTCTTTCGGCAAGATCTCTGAAGTCGGAAGGCACCCCCAGTTCAAAATTGAGAATACACAGTTATCGAACATGGGTCCTGACCGACCCTAATCATTATGATTTACACGGACACTGTAAAAAACAGTTTGACAAATTGCATGTATAACTTTGAGCAAGTGTTCAGCAAAAAAATCAATCATCTCGAAATGCCATGCCACGCCCTTGATACACGTTTAGGCCTACCGATAAAAGATTGATTCGTATCTAATATTTGCGGTTCATTCTGCAACTTGGAATGAGATTGGTGATGAATAGGGGGACGTAACTCCATTCACTTG
>JAWDGP010001872.1:1707500-1717212 GCA_033675545.1 Elysia crispata
CAACATCTGTTCTTGTATCACTCGTCCTACATTCAGCCACTCTGTTAGTCTCTCCAACATCTGTTCTTGCATCACTCGTCCTACATTCAGCCACTTTGTTAGTCTCTCCAACATCTGTTCTTGCATCACTCGTCCTACATTCAGCCACTTTGTTAGTCTCTCCAACATCTGTTCTTGCATCACTCGTCCTACATTCAGCCACTTTGTTAGTTTCTCCAACATCTGTTCTTGCATCACTCGTCCTACATTCAGCCACTTTGTTAGTCTCTCCAACATCTGTTCTTGCATTTTCCTTCGATCATTCTAGTAGTCACAAGACGTTCTAGTTTCTCTTTTCTCATCACTTGGCCAAAACAGGTTGCCTGACATTTACCTATTCTTCATGTATTTATGAGTGATGTTGTAGTGTCAGCCTCTCGTGACATTGCTTCGTTTGATTTCTTTGGTCAGTCCATGAGATTCGTAGCTTTCTCCGAAAGAACCACATCTTTATGTGGCCTCCGATTTCGATTTCTTTTGCAGCCGTTTTGAAATTGTCCTGGTCTTGCATCCAGACACAGTAAAATGTGTTCATTTGCATGTTTAGTTTTAGAACACCCCCTCCTCTCGCGCTTTCCGTTATTTAAAATACCACAACTAGGGTCAAGTTTACAAGAAGTCTCCACAAAGGCCTTGATAGAGCGCCAGATTTATTAACAGTTAACACTCATTACAATAATGTAATATTGAAATCCACGCCACATTAGTTGCTCTAAGTCTAATTAGCATTGATCGCCGACTAATAAGATGGCGAGGTTACGGACTCTAGTTTTACATGCATTTTGCTCTATGGATTGAAAAGGCCAATAACTGACTGAACGAATGAAACCTTCAAAAGGAGATAACAGACATTTAAGATATTCACACCCTAATTAGTCATGGAAATAAATAAATAAATATAGAGCCTGCTGTTTCTTCAGAAATTACTGATAATAATGAAGGGGTTAGACTTTAATACGATGAAGGGTTCTGATGAGAAGAAACAAAAATCATGAGCTGCGTGCAATTGAAAACGTTAAAACAATCAGTGAAATTACTCTGTATCACTTTAAAACCCGATGTGTGTGATTATTCTAGAGCTTAGCGGGAGAAACGATTATTTGATATCGGGAGTTTAAATTTTCAACATTTTTTTTCTCTTTCCATCCATTCATCTCTCTATTTTTCTTTCTTTTTCTCTCTCATTTAGTTATATCAACATGTATACCTCTGTCAATTTATATTTATGTCTATCTGTCTCACCTCTTTTCTCTCCCACTATTGGTCTCCATCACTCTCCTATATCATAGAGGACTAAAAACTAAAGTAATCCTGCAGGCTTAAGGCCTAGTATAAGCTGATGTTGTCGCATACATAAAGTATACTTGTATACAGTTATCAGCCAATGTGCCGTCTTTAGCTCTCCATCAGTCCGGACATAGGTTGCCCTCGCACTCATCTTTCTTCTACCACGTTCCACACATTAGTCACGGACATCCATAAAAACAAACCCGGCGTACCTATCAGTTTTCCGACGACCTTCGGCTAGTGAGAGAGAGACACACACACCAGACAATCAGACTAATTACTCAAGTCTGGCGAACATCACGAAGAAGAATCGTCACAGTGTGGAAGTCTGCCGAGAGCCGCCAAGTTTTGAACTCGGATTCCACTCGCAGATCAAGTTTACCCCGTGCTGTACCATAATTAGAATGATTATCTCGGCCTCCGACTTTTCTCTTGTTGCTCTTAATATATTCTTATGCACTCGTAGTTTCTAAACTAACGTTTATAAAGTGGCAAGTGATTGCGTCTTGAGACATGGTGACTCTGGAAGAGCTGTACACATTGACAAAGCCTGAAGAATGCAGATAAGATTGAAACTGAATATATATACACACACATATATATGTATGTATATATAATTATGTTTAGACTTTCTTCTTCGTGTGACGTCCATGGATCATACTCATTACATGTAAACAGCACCAGTTAAAAAATAAATCAAAAACAATAAAAAATCAATCTATTGAATTTTTACTTAACATCTGTTATTCTGTTTTCTCTCTGTGTCTGCCTGTCCGTTTTTCTCTCCCTGCTTATTTCCACTGTAACTCTCTCTTTCTCTCCATTACTTCTCTCTTCACCCCCCCCCCCCCCACCCCTGTCTTTCTCGCACCTTCGTCACTTGCCTCCCTCAGACAGATTGCCAAAACATCATGGGAAAGTAGATTCATATTACATTCATGCCGATTAATATTACCATTGTCAGCAAAACTAACCTCAAAGTTATTGCTTCTTCAAAGTAGAAGATTATTAAAGAAGAGAGAGGAGGGAGGGAGAGAGAGAAAGAGAGAGAGAGAGAGAGAGAGAGAGAGAGAGAGAGAGAGAGAGAGAGAGAGATAGATAGAGAGAGAGGGGGAGGGAGGCGGAGATATAAAGAGAGCAAGGCAGATATTTTTTTTTTCAAAAAAAGCATGTTAGATAGACAGAGAGACTAAGAGTACAAAGACACAGTGAGAAAGAGGGTAACAGGGAAAAGTGAGGCGAGAGAGAGAGAGAGAGAGAGAGAGAGAGAGAGAGAGAGAGAGAGAGAGAGAGTGAGATAGAAAGAGAGGAAGAGAGAGAGATAGATAGAGAGAGAGGGGGAGGGAGGCGGAGAGATAAAGAGAGCAAGGCAAATATTTTTTTTTCAAAAAAAGCATGTTAGATAGACAGAGAGACTAAGAGTACAAAGACACAGTGAGAAAGAGGGTAACAGGGAAAAGTGAGGCGAGAGAGAGAGAGAGAGAGAGAGAGAGAGAGAGAGAGAGAGAGTGAGATAGAAAGAGAGAGAGAGAGAGAGAGAGAGAGAGAGAGAGAGAGAGAGAGAAAGAGGGAGACTTTGACCTAGACTGAGAGATACATGTAGATAGAGGTAGAGAAAGAGCACGAGAAAGTAAAGTAATGGTAGAGAGAGAGATAGGGAGAAAAAAGGGGGGAGGGGAGAGCGAGACAGATCAATGGGTAGGTAGTCTAGTTGGAGAAACAGTATGCGCAATGCTTAACGTTGAAAAGTGAGGGTGTGAGTAGGAAAAGTTCGGAGGAGAGAGAGAGAGAGAGAGAGAGAGAGAGAGAGAGAGAGAGAGAGAGAGAGAGAGAGAGAGAGTGAGATAGAAAGAGAGGAAGAGAGAGAGAGAGAGAGAGAGAGAGAGAGAGACAGACAGACAGACAGACAGACAGAGAGAGACAGACAGACAAAGAGAGAGAGAGAGTGAGATAGAAAGAGAGGAAGAGAGAGAGAGAGAGAGAGAGAGAGAGAGAAAGTTCGGAGGAGAGAGAGAGAGAGAGTGAGATAGAAAGAGAGGAAGAGAGAGAGAGAGAGAGAGAGACAGACAGACAGACAGACAGACAGAGAGAGACAGACAGACAAAGAGAGAGAGAGTGAGATAGAAAGAGAGGAAGAGAGAGAGAGAGAGAGAGAGAGAGAGAGAGAAAGTTCGGAGGAGAGAGAGAGAGAGAGAGAGAGAGTGAGATAGAAAGAGAGGAAGAGAGAGAGAGAGAGAGAGAGAGAGACAGACAGACAGACAGACAGACAAAGAGAGAGAGAGTGAGATAGAAAGAGAGGAAGAGAGAGAGAGAGTGAGATAGAAAGAGAGGAAGAGAGAGAGAGAGAGACAGACAGACAGACAGACAGACAGACAGAGAGAGACAGACAGACAAAGAGAGAGAGAGAGAGAGAGTGAGATAGAAAGAGAGGAAGAGAGAGAGAGAGAGAGAGAGAGAGAGAGAGAGAGAGAGAAAGAGGGAGACTTTGACCTAGACTGAGAGAGACATGTAGATAGAGGTAGAGAAAGAGCACGAGAAAGTAAAGTAATGGTAGAGAGAGAGATAGGGAGAAAAAAGGGAGGAGGGGAGAGCGAGACAGATCAATGGGTAGGTAGTCTAGTTGGAGAAACAGTATGCGCAATGCTTAACGTTGAAAAGTGAGGGTGTGAGTAGGAAAAGTTCGGAGGAGAGAGAGAGAGAGAGAGAGAGAGAGAGAGAGAGAGAGAGAGAGAGAGAGAGAGAGAGAGAGAGAGAGAGAGAGAGAGAGAAAGAGAGAGATGGAATTTCGGGAATCATTAGATGAAGGGCTATTGTGCCTACAGTGGGCGGGGCTAATACGATGTCACGGTAAGGGTAAGATTTATGCTTCGATCAAGCTCAAGCTTAATTTAAGCATTTTTGAATAGAAGAGATTGTTTTGACTTTGCACCCATGCCCTGACAAGAAAGCGTTGCTCAAAGATTGATTTTTACCTCACATCCGTATGAGGTCTATAGCTTGATCTAAAATACATTTTAATTAAATGTCACAAGTTCAGTGAACAAACTCCTCTTGGTTGCCCCGCAATGCGATGCTGTTGCGTGAATGAAAAGATGCCATAATGTTACCGGCGCCATGATTGGATGGCACGGCCTGACCCAAAATAATCTCAGCCAATCACACTTTATCTTGTTTTACACATTGTTGTTGCACTGAAAACATTACCAACATGGCGGCCAACACAGACGAGGAACAATCTCTCAAGGAGTGTGAAGCTTATGTTCAAAAACATAACATTCAACAGTTACTTAAAGATTGCATTGTGCAACTGGTTGTAAACAAGCCGGAAAATCCTTTAATCTTCCTGAAGGAGCATTTTGATCGCCTAGAAAAGGTAAGTGGTAATTTACAGTTCGCCCTCTCCGTTCCTGTGTTCTCGTCCGTGCTTCTGCCTGTCAAACTTACTGCTAAGCCTACACGCCACACACAGCAAATCTATGTTATAGATCTCTAGATCTAGATCTAGATCTAGATCTAGATTTCTAGATTATGGAAGATAGTCTTGATCTAAGACTAAGGGAAGGATTTTAAATCAGCTTTTAATTTAGATTTAGATTATCAAGGGTTTACTTAGCTACATTATCTGGTCTCGAATCAAACAATCCCAGATGAGTCCAGGATCTAGATCTAGCCTTTAGAACCAATTCGACGGGCTACTCCACTGATAGAATAAAATTGAAGTCAAAGAATATGATAGATCTAGATCTAGATCAAGATTTAAATGTAGATAAATTTAAAACCATTTACTAGGCATATCCTGTGTAGCAAAACTTTTTGTTATATGCAATCGCTTAAGTCCTCTCTCTTTGAAAAGAACAAACGAGAAAAAAACTTCAAAAACAAACAAACCCACAAACACAAATATGACAATTTTATACTTGTATAGATTTATATAGATCTAGTCATGAAAATTAATGTTCATAAGGTTCCTTAGAAATGTTAATCCTCATAACTGGATTGACTTTGACCCCCACCCCAATCCCTTTTCATCCAAGAGTTTGATCTCAAACTAATGAAGACTGGATCTAGATTTATCTAGTTATATGGAGAACATTAAAAAAAAAAAAATCGATGTCCTGTCATTATTTATATCATACAATTTGCAATTTTGTTTGCAGCAAAATTCTCTCAACTACCTGGTAATGAACCCATGAAATAATGTCAAAGTGACCGAGACTTTTGCAAACAAATCGATTTTTTTCTATTCAGTTGTTATAATTCGCTCTTCATATCTTGTTCTTCCATTTTCTGAAATTTTCGTTATGACATTTATTAAACCATTCCCTTAATCTTTTCGTGTATCGGCTTAACTCACTTTACGTTTACGTTTTAAAATTGTGAATTTGTTAATGCATTTGATATGCTGAACACGAATAAGAAGGTTTTATTTATCGCAAATTAATACTTTTCAAGATATAAGCATTTTTGTGTTGCCCTACATTCCCATTAAACGACAAGATTTGAATGCGTTGAGAAACTTTCAATTGTGAAGCCTAGCTTGAGTTGGGCTGATATCAGCAAATTTACCGTCTTTTCCAAGCTTTAAAGAGCCAAGGTAGCTCGGTATCATTAATTTTCTATCCAGCCTTACATTTAGAGTTTCTCTTTTCCCCTATTCCTCCATAATTATTTGTGCTCAAGAGTTAAACTCAAGCAGCGACCGTGCTGGGTTCTCGCTACACTGCCTCTGTCAACGTGAGTTACAATCTAGCTCACTCAGGTACTCTTCTTCCTCTGCCGTGACTGAGTGATCTAAGCCTACCTGTGCAGGTGTATGCACTGTGAGAGTCGTGTGCTCCTGCCTCTTGGTTATCGACACACTACACACTCTCAGTGACACAGCAGCTGCAAAAACGCGCAAGTCAACACTAATCTTGGCTAAGAATGCAGTTAGAAAATAAGATAGGCTGTTCTGTACTCAGTAGTTATCACCCCTGGGTCAAACAACAGAATCTGTGTTGAAGCGAGACCAATACTCTCTGGTGTAAGGATGTTTTGGTAGGAAGGCGACGGTGAAGAAATAAAAAAACACAACCAACAAAAAACACAAAAACAACCAAAATAATTATTATACAGATCGCCACTGTGTTTCTAAAGAGAAACAAAATCGGTGCACAACTGGGGCTCCTCTGGGATTTCCAGTTCCTTATTTTGGTGTGCATTCTCCTGTTGTTTTATCGCTTCGTTTTGCCATTTCGGGGAAAAAAATCTTTCCTTTTTCTCTTTCTCTCTCAGTCTGTGTCAAACAGTCCTCACTCCCTCTCTCCCCCTCGCTCTCTATCTCTATCTAGTGTCTCTCTTCTCTCTCCCCCCCACCCGTCACAAAAAAAACCACCCCTTCCCACACAGTGAGATGGAACTGTGCTCGCTGCACAATGCGGAGACGGTCTCGATCCAGTCTCATCACGATGTTTACTTTCTCCCCATGCCAGCCTTACCTGAGCCGCCTCTGCTAAGCGCACGCGAATTGGAAGAAAGGCATAGTTAAGTTTCTGCTCACACTCCACCTACCGGCTGGAGCTTCGACAATACCACGCCGCACATGGAAGCGGGAACGAAAAAAAATAAAAAATAAAAAAAAAATAAGTAACAACGAAAAAATTCCCCTGATTTCGGCAAAGAACAACAAGACAGTGCAATTAATGGAACCCTGTCCCCTTCCATCTCCTCGCGTAAACCGGTGGGGGTTTTCCGTGAACTCCAACTCTTCCTCAGCTCAATAGTGCGGATTGACTGTGTCCGTCCAGTGAGGGACCTCTGCCAATCTTATAAACCACATCTTCCCCTCAGATAGAGATACATAGATCTAGCGTGGGAGGCCGCGGACTGTCCTAGTCCTGACCTGTGGAGTTCACGAGCTAAGGAGAAATGGTTGCCCAACTTTCTGTTTACATTAATGCGCGTGTTTTTCAGATATAATTAGCATATTACACCAGGAAGAATAAAGTAATCTGTAACTTCCCCTCCCCTCCCCTTTCTTCCGAGTTTATTGGTTACCTCACAACATATGAGAGCAGGTCTCGCTAAGTGTGTGTGTGTGTGTGTGTGTTTAACTGATTGTTTGATGTAGCAAAAAAATTAATCCGCTAAAATGTGTGATCCTCTCACCTGCGCAACAGCCTGTCAGTGCAGGGTTAAGGGGCATGACCTATTGAACCCGTGAGCTAATTTTGACGCCATCATACTCAGTGCTAGACCGGTAACTCTGCATTTTCCTTCATGTCGATCCCACTTGAGAACAAAGTTTTTTCTCTTTTTTTTTTTTTTGCTGAAGTTTATAGCAACAGAAGGACATGCTTTATAATTTGGATGACGACGAAAGGATGTCTTCATTATTTTTATTCTCCAGAAATTAAAAAAAAATTTTTTTTCGACAAAGAATGTTTCTAGATGTTTCCTGTTGGGCTGGTAGAGCTCAGACTGTAGTTTGTCCTTGCTCTTGTACCACGTGAAGCGCTCATTTTCATCCCTCTCAACATCCACCCTTCATTTCAAACCACACACCCTCTGTGAAATCAAGTGAATAAAAAATCGCACCTCCGCCACATGTCCTTCAGCCCGCCCTTGACCTTGCCTTCATACGTCACTCGATACAAGGCGACCATGACCTATAGTTATTGTTTTACAGCATAAAACACGGCATCGATTATTTAGCTGTAAAACCCTAAAACGGAAGGAAATACATGTTGTAGTGTAGTGCTTTCTTCATTTCGGAACACTTTTCAAGAGAAACAAACACCGGCGTCTCATGTGAAAGTCTATAGATCAAGATAGAGACACATCGGCTACACAGAAACAATTCACGCTTTGCTTCTATTACTCCTAAAGTCATTGATTCTATATGCCGTTATTGAACATTTTCCCATTTATTTTTGTTGTTTTTAGTTCGCCTTGGCGATAATTTCAATAGCCCATTTCAAAATGTGCGACGGAAATGAAAACTTCGAAAAGGTGCGTCGTGATCTATTTCGGCCCGTTTCAAGTTAACTTTAATGCGATTTGGTCGTCCCAGCTGTTCATCTTGAGAGAGTTTTGAAGCACTTGGCTTGGTCTGCCTTAAAAGCAAGCGTCAGGATCGGGTACTGGTTGAGGTCTGTGCGTCTTTCTTAGAAGCTGTTCGGTTGTCGCATTGTTTACCCGGACTGTGTTTGTAATTAATTTACGCGCACAGTTTTAGATAGTTGTTGATCTATGAGGTGATTAAACTTATTTTCAGTACATTTATGTGTCTCTTGTCAAGTTTTACAATAAAAGATCTTAAAACATGCACGCCTCATACCTTATAATATTGTATTATGGAAAGGTGGGAGGGAGAGAAAGAGAGAGAGGCGAGATGTAGAGAGAGTGCGAGAGAGAGAGAGAGAGGGTGGATGTAGAGAGGGAGAGAGAGAGAGAGAGAGAGAGAGAGAGAGAGAGAGAGAGAGAGAGAGAGAGAGAGAGAGAAAGAGAGAGAGAGTGGGTAAATATATATATATATATGCGCTATATATATATTTTATGGAAAATTTATGATATTAGGTTGTCCAACTTTTCGAACACACAACCACAAACCGGCACCCTTTTATCTTGCAGATCTTCATGAACTGCCTAAAATTAGATCTACATCTTTCGTTCAAGTAGACAGGGAAAAATGACAATCACCAGCGCGCAGTGTTTTTCAATTTCGTTTATGCATTCGCTCCCAGTCCTTGAAATTGGCACACATTGGCTGGTGCGGGATATGGACAAAGTTATAGAAACAAAAGACAGGATGAAAAATGTCGATATACACTCAGTGTGGATAATGATGCGGGGTTTTGAAGTTTTGCTTGAAGAGCTGTGGACACCAGCTGTGTAGTAAATTCTCTTTTATGTGTTTGCTGTTAGAGATAAAATCTTTCCATCGAGGTACACACGAAACAGGGGAAAAAAAATCTTTAACGAAAATAGAAAAAACTAAACAAGTAAAAAATTATACACCGATAACAGCTATGACAGTTAAACAAGCCTTTAACAATAGGAAAAAAATTCAATTTTCTCTATAAAATTGAAAACTTTCTTGCAAACTCTTTGTTCGTTAGTGCTTTTCACACGCCGTGTTTTATCTCTTCACCATGTCGAACCAGACTTTATCTCGGATTGAGGCGCTCCTCTACGGCTTCTCTTCCACCTTATCTTCCTCTTTTCTTTTTTTTTTTCTTCCGTTCGGTCTCCCAGCAAGAATAATCTTCTTCATCTCCTCCTTGTTGTTGTTGCGTTGTTGTTTGGAGCTTGGAAAGCTGTTGTTGTTGTTGTTGTTGTTGTTGTTTGTTGTTGTTGTTGTTGCTATTGTTGTTGTTGCTTGTTCTTCTTCTTCCTTGGTCTTGTT
>JAWDGP010001874.1:0-10845 GCA_033675545.1 Elysia crispata
CCCTTCCTTCCTCTCTTTGCGTGTCTTTCTCCCCCTCTGTCTGTCTGTCTGTCTGTCTCTCTCTCTCTGTCTCTCTCTCTCTCTCTCTCTCTCTCGGTCTCCCTACCTCCTTATCCCCATTCCACGCACACTATATCTCTTTTTCCTAATCTTTCCTCCAATGCGTTACAGGAAATGCCCTGATACCCAGCACTCATTTCCGTAGTGGCCTCTAATATCACGATAATGGGACGCGAACGGCAAATGAAAGGTCAAGGTCACATCTATCGAAGAACCAATTGGCTATAGTTTAATAATCCACGAGCAGCTCTATACTCTTTCTCATTTATTGAAAAATCTCAACTCTTACACACCCACACCACATCACTGTTTATAATTGCAGTCAATTAGATAACTTTTACAGCATAGGCTTAGTAAGACTTCTATTCGGGAGACTGCATTTCCATACAATGATTGATCATAAAGAAAGCTAATTTATATTAAAAAAAATGTACACACACATAATTACGGAAATAACAAGAGTATCAATCGGCACAAAGTATTTTATTTCACGCCTATCAAAACGTTTGGTGGCGATTCTATTTAACGATATATCGAGTGAAGTTAATAATAATTAGACGGCTCGAACCTCCTATTGAACAAGAAACTTTTTAATGTTTGTTTAGAGGGATCGAACATCCTATTGAACAAAAAAGGTATTAACTTTTGTTTAGAGAGCTCGAACTTTCTATTGAATCAAATATCGAGTAAAAATATTTATTGTTTTTAGGGGGCTTGAATCTTCTGTTTTACCAGGTATCGGGTAAACATAATAATTATTTAGATGGATCGAACCTTCGATTTAACAAGTTTAGAGTGAAGTTAATGATTATTTAGAGCGCTTGAACCTTCTTTTTAACCAAATACCGGGTGAAAACAATAATTATTTAGAGCGCTTGAACCTTCTTTTTAACCAAATACCGGGTGAAAACAATAATTATTTAGAGCGCTTGAACCTTCTATTTAACCAGATATCGGGTGAAGTTAAAAATTATTTACTTGGATCAAACCTTCTATTCAACCAAATATCGAATAAAATAGTTTCTTATTTAGAGGGCTCAAACCTATTTAACCAAATATAGGATGCATGCAGTGAAGTTAACATGTATTTAGAGGGATCGAACCTCCTAATTAACAACATATCGGATGAAGTAAGTGATTTAAACAGCTCGAACTTTATTTTTAACCAGATATGCGTGAAGTTAATAGTTAAGTGGCTCGAACCTTGTACTCCACAGGTGTCGACTTAGACGAGTGACAAACTGCCATCCCAGGCTCTCACACAGAAAGCATTAAATAACAACCATTGACGGCAAAAATAGGTGAGAACAAAACGCCTTGTTTACAGGAGAAATCCCAACACCACAGAATTCTTGAGGCGTAAGATAAAAGATTTCTCGCCCGAGTTTACACAAGGGCAGACAGACGGGTAACTCTACTGATAAAGAAAACGTGAGTTAAGAGAGTGAGCGACAATATACACCAGCAGGAACGTAAGATTAAAAAAAAAACTTTTCAAAGTGCAGCAGCGTGTTCAACAAGGAAGCACTTGTGCAGTGAGCAAGAAAATTTACCTGAATTTCACTAGAAATAGAAGCGGCCAAAGAAGTGAAGATTTCGAAGATTTCAAAATTTATTCACAAAAAAATATATAAAAATTTGCTATTTTAATTAAACGTAATCTGTACTTTGCGTTCGTGTGAGTATGTGTGTTTGTGTGTGTGTGATGTACGAAAAACTCCTGCTTCTTAAGCGAAGCAGAAAGATTGCGGTACAAGGAAATCTGTTCAGTATATTTCCAACTGGAAAAACTGGTTGCTCCAACATATGGGAACAAAAGTCAACGTAGCGAGCGTTAGATAATTGCAAAAAAAAAAAAACCCAACAAAAAACAAAAAGAGTGATAATAATAAGAACAACGACAACAACAACAACAACAACAATAATAATAATAAAAAATAATAATAATAATAATAATAATAATAATAATAATAATAATAATAATAATAATAATAATAATAATAATAATAATAATAATAATAATAATAAAAATAATAATAAAAATAATAATAGTAATAAAAAAATAATAACAAAAATAAAAAATAATAATAGTGATAGTAATAGAAATAGTAATAATAATAATAATAATAATAATAATAATAATAATAATAATAATAATAATAATAATAATAATAATAATAATAATAATAATAATAATAATAATAATAATAATAATAATAATAATTATAACAATAATTGTAATAGTAAAAACATTGATTATCATTCTCGAATTTAGAAAGACGGCTCTAAACGATCCTTTTTCTTTTCTTATCTTCACATGGTCATTACTTTGGGAAAAAAATAATTTTGTTTTCTCCCACCCATCCAAATCGAACACATTATAAATAACCCAACAGTCGCTGTCCTAAACTTCTAAAAATACCACACGGATTTGATGTTAATCAGGAACAGCACTGTTTCCTCTAATGCCACTGATTTTGAAAATCTCAATAGAACTAATGTTGAAAAATAAAGCTGTCTATTACTGACCAAAAAGATTAGGGTTTACATCCGCTCAGTGTTTGGGAACATCCATCTTTTCTTTATCGGCGGCGTGGATTTTAACTATAACCACTAATGGGTTATTTATAGCCTAGTCTCACAGTAAACTCCAGGCTACATTTCTTCATCATTGTACGCATACCTGACACATTCTTTCATCTTAAACTGCATAGTATAACCGCCATCCTAGCTGAAAGCACATTCAAAGCGAGAATCTTCCATTCTATTCGCCCTTACAGATTACACAAACTCTTCATGGGTATCGCGAGGAAGTCGTAGTGGGGCAAACCATAATGAAACTCTTTCCGCTGCCGAAACAATGCACAGAGAGGCTAATATCTCCTCATTGCAGAGTTAACCAAGTTTACTTGAACAATCAATTACTGTTCCAGTTTGTTGAATCGTAATCGGGGAGGAACATAATTTTTCAAAAAAATAATTTTGGATGCACCCTGAAGAACTACTGCAAGTACCTCACAGCAAAACTCAGGAAATCTCTCTAGTCGTTCAGTAGATTCTACATGTAGATCTATAATTCCTGTTCCGTGTAATTCAGGTTACTAGCACGAGATGAGGTGGATGGTCTGTGGAAGAAACTCACACAGAAACATAGGAAATATCTCTAGTCGCTCACTAGATTCTACATGCAGATCTATTCCTGTCTCGGGTAGCCTATCTCAGACCACTAGCACCATACGGATGGTCTGTGGTAGGAACGGACACAGTGTGAGTCTGTTAGACAGAACCACGTTAACACCTGAGATTCTCATTATAATACCAACCACGTCTGCTCGGTTAGACCCCCCTCTCCCTCCAGTCCCATTCAGACTCACCCTCTCTTTAGCCCATGGTGCTAACACACACCCTTCGCAAACACATGAAGCGACCTATCATCAAAATCGCTATTAACTCACTGTGTTTTATTATTTTATCAATTCTCACTTAGGCCGTGGAGGTTGTGGTTGATACTCGTGGGGTTATTGTAAAGATAATATAATGCGAATTTACTTTGTCTGCCTATTTCTCCCTCTCCATTTCTCTGCTTCTTCTCTGTCTATATGTCTGTCTCGCTCTCTTTTTTTTCTTTTCTCCGTGTCTCTGTCTGTTCCTCTCTTATTCCATATAACCGTGTAAATTCGGCCCTTTCATTTCACTCTCTCTCTCTCTCTGTCTGTCTGTCTGTCTGTCTGTCTGTCTGTCTCTCTCTCTCTCTCTCTCTCACATTTTTTCGTCTTCTCTCTGTCTCCAACTAAGTGTAGATATTCTCTGCCCTTTTCGGACCATATGTACCTCTTATTACACCTTATAGCTAACACATTTCCAGCTCATACATATTACATTAGATTCCAAAAATCACATAATTCAACAATTATCTCACACATCACACAAAGCGTAATGCAGTTCGCACAATACAAATCACACTTCACACATTTCAAACATCACGTCGTAATTTAAAATGTAGCTCACACAATGTCTTCATACATCTCAGACATCACGTCGTAATTTAAAATGTAGCTCACACAATGAACCACACACTTCACAATGCATAATGCAGCTCACAAAATGCATCTCACATTTAACACCTCACACATGTAACAATGTATTACACAACTCTTAAATGCATCACACCGTTCACAATATACATAATGCAGCTAACACAATGCACCACACATATCACTCATCAAATATCTGACACAGTCCAGCTCAATTCTCAGCGCCAAAGAACTTACCTCACACTTTAAATTGACAAAACATTACACGCCACAAGCAGGGGAAATTTCTTCTCCTTCCATATTTTTGTCTCTGCCTTTGTTTGTTTGTCTCTCTGTCTCTCCCTTTGTCTCTTGTTCTATGATTCCCTCTCTCTCAATTAGTGACCTTGAATAACACATATCACATAGATAGATATGAATGTGTCACCCAATTGGCAACTTCTGTGTACCTACTTGTGCGGTTGGTCTTAATCCAACCTCTTACTGAGAGGTAATCTGAAGATATCTGAGGCAATCAGATAAAAGCTTAAGAAATCTAAGGCAATCTAAGGTAATGGGAGGTAATTTGAATGAGTCTCACAATCTCACTCACACGATCTTTTTTGGACAGAAGGAACCCATCTAGTACCCCTTCCCCCCCCCTCCCTCAACTCTCATTCTCAAAACACTTAAATCTTTACTCGGGTCAAAAAATTTGATTTCATGAACTTTGTGGTGAAGGTCACATCAGCCTTCTTATGCTGAAGTAAAACAAACATGCGTCTACTAATTTGATAACTTGGAGAAAAATCAGAAAGGGACTTGCCCTATCAATCGGCGGCCGTAACAAATAAGGCCGGTCCCAGTGTAGCTCTGTAGCATCCAGCCCAGCTCACACCGGACATGCTTGACGAGTTTTTCGACACCATTGAATAGACGCGGCCGTCTGACAGGTTTGTGAACAGGCTGGCCAAGAGAGCGACGCTGCGCAGGTACATAGAATCAAGTCTGTTCGTTTGCACCGTGCGAGCTAGGTCTGATGTTACAGAGCAACGCTGGGACCGGCCTAAGAACACCAAACAGTACAAATATATCCCTGTTGAAATTTACATGTCGAAATTTGAGACGCAGAAAAAATCCACTTCTTATCAAATCAAAATTAAAGTGAAGCGCTGTCCCAGGGACTGTTCCAGGGATAGAGCCTGAAGTAAATGAACAGGAAAACCTCACCATATCTCGGTCACCAAGATTTTTGTTTTGTTTTTATTTAGGGGTGTTGTAATCAGTTTGTGTTTTTCTCAAGCCAGCAAAGAGAGCCGTTGACAGGTGAACACAATATGAGAATGAACAGCTGCAGCCGTGTGTCTTTGTCTGAGAGTGACTTACCGTTAGATAGAGGGAAGTAGAGCTCATTCTTGGCCAAGACCTCACCACATCTGGAGGTAGAAGTTTTCCTCTCGCCTTGCAGTAATTAAATTTCTGGGGGGTTTTTTTTTGCTGGTAGATCTTTTTGAAAGGTAAGTCATGCATCTTATGCCGTTATCAGTTTTATATTCAAAATGGTTTGCATGAATTGTGTAGAACTAATATAGATGCTAAGTAATAATGAGAATTACGCGCATTATAACAATAATAGTGATAATAATAATAATAATAATAATAATAATAATAATAATAATAATAATAATAATAATAATAATAATAATAATAATAAAAATATTATTATTATTATTATTATTATTTACAATAATAACAATGATAAATATGAAAGAAAAAAAAGAAATCCAATAGAAATACGGTCAACTTTCCTTTGTTAAATTTTATCTTCGCTTTTTGTTTTTTTTTTAATATAGGACATTATTACGTAGGATAAAGAACAATAGATAGGCAAAAGTATTCTCATAGTATATATAAGTTATATGTTGTTTTTTTTTCTTTAAATCTGATGGCATGTTTTTTTTAATAGATTTTTCGTACTAAAATTCGTACGGAGGAGTCTTAAAATAAGTGTGCAAAAGAAGGACTAAATTCCAGTTATTATTAACATTATTAAAAGTGGACTCACTCCCAACGTTGGAATGGATAATATGAAATTTTAATTTATGACTGTGGATTTATCAGCCAGATCCATCTTACATTCTGCAGTAACAGCAAAAAAAATTGCGATCATAAGCTTCTAAACTTGAAACAATCTATTAAATCAATAGGTATACATCTATTGAACCATTAGGCGCACATCTATTGAATCAATAGGTATACATGAATTGAATCATAAGGTATACATATGTTGAACCAATAGGCGTACATGTATTCAATCACTAGGCGTACATCTATTGAATCATTAAGCGTACATCTCTTGAACTATTAGCCGTAAATCTAAAGAATCATTAGGCGTACATCTATTGAACAATAGGCGCACATCTATTGAATCATTAAGCGTACATCTATTGAACCACTAGCCGTAAATCTATTGAATCGTTAGGCGTACGTCTATTGAATCGTTCGCCGTAAATCTATTGAATCGTTATGCGTATTTCTACAACTGTCAGTATTTTTGATTTGGCACTGATCTTTGAGTCCCTGTCTATTTTTTTTGTCGGATTATCCAATACCTTATAGATGTGAGATCAATAGTGAGTATCACACACACACACACACAAAATGAATCGATTCGTAAAACTCTGTAAGGGAGGAAACTTTTGTGAACACGAGTTAAGTTTAGAAATACCCATGCCAGGGTTTTTTTTTTTTTTTTTTTTTTTTTTTGCACAGGAACCTAAAACGCTGTGAATATTCCGAACTCCAGGTTTTTCTCACTACACTTAGGTATTCAAATCGCAAAGATATAATCATTCAAAAGTTGTGATATTAGTTTAGGAGCTTTGACTATCCAAACATGAGATAGCTAATGTTTTCTTATTGTTATATATGTACATAAAGTGTGAGTGCTTGAGAGAAAGAAATTAAAAGTAAAATGTTTTTGATATTATAAAATACATGACAGTTCACAATAAGTCGACGCCCAGTACTAGTTCATATGTTGTAACTCAATGTTAAACATTTTTAAGCTTGCGTTTCCTTATTTGTAATTGTTGTGTAAGGTTAAAAACAAACTTTCTGACTAAGAGTAAAGAAGGCACGTTGAACCTTTTTAGTCTCATCTGAAAATGAAACTTTTCAACAAGCAATGTTGCTTTTCCGTTCATTTCAGTCTTCAGGTCAAGATGCTTCACAAGTTCACCTTTTTCATCTACTTGATGATGGTCCTGAATGATGTCCAGTGCGGTCCACTCTCTGGTCCAGCCATTCATCTGAACGTCAGTCCAGGTCAGGATGACGTGGATATAGTTAAGTCTCACACTGTGGCATGTACCCTCGACCCTAGGTTGACCTCCATGGTAAAGGTCACGGCCTTGACCCTGTACGGCTCCAGGTCTTACGGTACTGCAGGTCAAGTTGACTCTCTAGCGACTGTTGACCTGTGGTCACCACTGGCCAGGCCTCTCGGCGGCCTGGGAGATGCAGACGTTGATGTTTTCGGGGAGATTGGTCGAAACGATGTGTCAATGTCACAGCTCGGCATCTCCTGGAAGTACCAGCTTGTAAGTTCCCCCAAGCAGTTTAAATGTGTTATTAACGGGCTAGACAGCAACGGGCATGTTGTCACAATCTCCATCACTAGCGAAACGTCCATTACTACTCCACATTCCATAGGTATTGGTGTATCAGACAACCATGGCGCCATTGACAAACAACAAGTAAACTCTACATCGACAGACATGGAGAGCGTAGAACTTAACTTTCAAAATCTGACGTCTAAGGTAGATGATATCGGGGAAGCTGTCCACTGTTTGGAAGAACTGATAGAGAACCAGAGTTTGACCACCCTACTAAAACAGCAAACTATTCTGAATGAGCTGAAACTCGCCAAACTCGCAAGCGTCTTGGATAAGTTTGACGTATCTGCAGTGTTTCAAGGCAGGCGATATTTTGTCACCAAGGCTGTGGCTTCTTTCAACATCCGGAATGCTGACTTCCTGTGCGAGGTAATGGGAGGGTATCTCACGGAGATAGAGGACAAGGAGGAATATGATTTCCTGCTCAATTTCGTGAAGAGGAAGGGTGGCGGTAATTTTTTCACTGGTGCAAATGATATTGACGAAGAAGGCGTGTGGACCTATTGGCACAGCGGGAAACCTGTCACCTATGCCAACTGGCGATCAGGTCAGCCAAACAACTATCAAAACAAAGAGGACTGCATGGTAATACGTATTAGATTCAATAGAAGCAATGACTGGCCGTGCACCGCAAACGCTAAGTTTGTCTGTGAGGTTCCTGTATAAAACACGTTCTGTGCTGATATAGTCGTCACACTTACAGGTCTTTGTTATGATATTTGTAAGGTAGGCAAGGGTTAGTACAGGGCAATATTACCCAGAGACGATCAGAACTGACCAAATGAAGTTTTCTTTAGAGCAGCTCGGCGCTACTCCCACTCTCCAGCCATTTCTAGACTCCCTGGTCTCTTCTCTAGTATCCAACCTTCAAATGGCCAGGACTTTAGCTTACATTAGTTCTGCTCATTCCCTACGGTTTAAAAGAAATAGGCCAGGTCTCACTCTCTCAACTTAGTTAGAAGTCTTTAATCCATGATTTAATCCACTAAACATCAAACATTAACTTGGATAAATAGACGAAATCTTAGATAATCCAAATATGATTGAGAGTGTGAATGTGAAGTGACAATATATGCAATTTGAAAAAAAAAACTATATGAATTTGGTTCAACATCCTTGTTCAAGTTTCGTGCCTTTACTTTGTGTTGTTTTTGTCCTTTTTTGTAACTGAACCTGAATTTGAAATAACCTTACAATGACACGCTTCACCAATCTTCATTTCTCATCTAACTGCTGAGGAGTGTCTTACCGAAATTCATAGATGATTAAATAACAAAAAATGTAGACTCTCACATACAGACTGAGTCACAGAAAAGTTTTAGCGACCGTCTCAGTATAACCACATATCATCTTCATCGGTATTTGGTTGAATCCATTTTGCTTTATTTGACTTGCAAAAGTACTGTTCAGATACAATAAAGCGAGATAATCTACATTTCCTCTGCTGCTTAGTATTATAGTGTTGGGCGGGAGGGAGAGCGGGCTACAGGGCACACTGCTATTATTGTCTAGTCTTTTTTGTTAATTTTTTCCCCCGACATCAACTTTTCAAACGTAGTTGTAGAACTTAAGATTTCCACAAGGTACACAACTCTTGTCTAATCGGTCATTTTTTAGATTAGATATTTCAGTTACTATGCTATATCTCCTTGCACACTCTCTCTCTCTCTCTGTCTCTCTCTCCCTGTTTCTCTGTCTCTGTCTGTCTGTCTGTCTGTCTCTCTCTTTCTCTCTCACTGTCTCTCTCTCTGTCTCTCTCTGTCTCTCTCTCTGTCTCTGTCTCTGTCCCTTTTTCTCGCTCTGCTTACCTCTCCATCCATTTTCACAATTATTTCTCTCTGAATCAATCTGCCTATCTCTATTCAGTTCTCTCTCTATCTCTCTGTCTCTCTGTCTCTCTCTTTCTCTATCTCTCTGTCTCTCTCTTTCTCTGTCTATCTCTCTCTCTCTCTCTTCTCTCTCTGTCTTCCTTTTATTCCCTGCATCCATTGCAGTTATTTTTGATTATTTTGTGGAATACCAAACAAGTATTCCCAGGGGCACTTCAGGACGGGTAAGTGGAGAACCCACTCTCACCCAGTGATGGTATCAAGTGTTATGTGTCTCGACACACGAGGAGCATGTGCTTATTTCATTCCTTCGATATTCAGTGGTCACAGAGATGAATTGTGTACATTATCGGGTCATGGCAGACACAGCTGGGGGAAGACACCTCTGTCACCAGCTTCTCAGATTGGTCCTTCATAGAGATTAGGACGTACATACATGCAAACAAACCCACAAAACAAACATCTGATCCCCACAGGTTATGGATGTTTCTCTACCTCCTCCCTCATCCATTTTCAAGTCATTCTTCTAGATTTTTTTTCCTTTTGGTAAAAATGCAATGAGAAACCTTCATATTCGATTACGCTTCAAGATTTTGTTATGAAATATTTGAACGCCATTTATTATGATTATTACCATTCCCAATGAACTATCGTTTAAGTTCATGAAATATTAAGTCCAACAGCAGAGTGCTCTATATATTGCTTAAGGTTTCGATTTCACGTCGCAGTTGACAGTCAAGTTCCCCTCCTCTCTGCCCCCTTCCGTAAAAGAAAATAAAAAAAATAGAGAATGTAGCTGTTTACGTGCTGTTTGGTTCGATATCTTCCACCTTACGTTACGTGTCTGGCCGCCACGCCAGTTGAGAAATATTGAGATTAGTCTTGAACCACTTGGTAAAATGATATGATCTCTAATTTAAGGCAATGCTTCTTACTTGAAGCCCCAAAACAGTTGTCAAAATCAAGTTTTTGTGAATAACAAATAAAAAATACCTGAATCTTACATATTGGGGAAAGATCCTCAACTATAATAAATATCTGAAATCAGGGTAAAACAATAATGGACATTCTTCCTCTGTACAGGTCTGACTCCAAATAGTTATTTAAATATAGAACAATAGTCAGGCATGGGCCTTAATCTATTCGTTTCGAAAGAAAGATAATTCTGTCTTCAAAAAGCAGGATTCTCCTCAAACCTCGTCATATTTCCGTTATGTGGCTCAGAAAATGCTGTTCACAAGGAGGCAGGCAATGTTAAAGTTTGAA
>JAWDGP010001875.1:2500-7500 GCA_033675545.1 Elysia crispata
CTCACTCTGTCAGTCTGTTAAGATCTCACTCTGACAGTATGTTAAGGTCTCACTCTGTCAGTCTGTTAAGATCTCAGTCTGTCACTCTGTTAAGGTCTCACTCTATCACTCTGTTAAGGTCTCACTCTGTCCGTCTGTTAAGGTCTCACTCTGTCAGTCTGTTAAGATCTCACTCTGTCAGTCTGTTAAGGTCTCACTCTGACAGTATGTTAAGGTCTCACTCTGTCAGTCTGTTAAGATCTCTCTCTGTCAGTTTGTTAAGGTTTTACACTCTCAGTTTGTTAAGATCTCACTCTGTCAGTTTGTTAAGATTTCTCTCTATCACTCTGTTAAGATCTCACTCTATCTCTCTGTCAGTTTGTTAAGATTTTAAACTCTTAGTTTGTTAAGATCTCACCCTGACAGTCTGTTAAGATCTCACTCTGTCAGTTTGTGAAGATCTTATTCTGACAATTTGTTAAGATTTCGATGTTAAGATTTCGGAGGGCATAACATGTTTGACATTTCTCAGAATGATACAATCTGCAGCCTTCTTACAATGGGCAGAAGCTGTATGCACAGGACCAGATAAAGATTGGAAAACAATAGCCTTTCAGACATTGAGACCAGTCGCGGGTAGGGTGGTTTTTCTTAGGTCAAGCAGAACCATCAAAGGTATTAATAAAGTTAAAAACCAATTTTGGAAACGGGTATTGGAAACGTGGGCAACTGTTATTAAACACAGAGGGCCACAAGATTTTATGAAGGCACCAATTTTCAATAACAAATATCTAACATACCACAATGCATCTCTTTTTTTGCATTAAAAATAATATAATTTTTGTAAATGATTTATATAACAGAAATGACTTTATAAGTCTGGAGGAATTCACAAGAAAGACTGGAATGAATCCAGCACGACATTTAGACTATTACCTTCTTAAACTCGTTATTACACAGAATAAACCTCAAGCATATAACCCTACTGAAATCAAATATCTATTCAGGGGTTAAAAATTCGGAAAATTAAAGAGAAAAGGTTTTTTTACAACTAATAGCAGAATTTGAGCCATCGCATGCTACCACATTTTGGAACAACAAATTTAACTACCAAGTCCCGAAAGACATGTGGTCGATCCCATAAAAATGTACTAAAGGAACTCGACTGCAGACATTGCAATGAAAAATAATGAGCAATATTTACCCCACTGACATACTGTTAAATAAAATGGGTATAGCGCCTAATAGAAACTGCACTCGATGCGGCCAGGAAGATTACATAGAGCAATTCTTTGCTGAATGCCCCGCAGTAAAACCACTATGGACAGAAGTAGAGAATCTGATAGCACTATGGCATGGAAGAAGACTGACACTTGCAACTTCTATGATCCTTTTGGGAGTAGAAAGAGGAAAGTTATCCTCAAAAGAATCAAAAACTATGAATTTAGCAATTATTTTAGGTAAACTATGCATTTCCAAATTTAAGTAAGGAAAACAAATATTTTTGAAAGGCCTCTTCTACTCAGAAAGCCACATTAGAAAATTGAACCTTTTGAACTAATAAACTATATTGGTAATTATGAATCAAGTATATATGCCAAGCATACATGAAAACCTTGGTAAACTAAAGTTTATTCATCTTTTTTTTTAATAATACCGTATTTTCTTAGTTTATGTCATAGTTATATGATGTTAGAACACTTGTACTTTTAGAAGTTTTTTTTTTTTTTTTTATTATTTGGGGGGGGGGGGGTTGCGTTTTTTTTTGTTTTGTGTTTTTTTTTTTTTTTGTTCTTTTTTTATTATAGGTTTTTGTTTTTGTTCTCCTTTCTAGCTCTAAAATTATAACAATAAAGGAAGGGAAAAAAAGGCGATGACGAGCAACAACCAAAAATAAAAAATAAAAAAGCAAAATAAAACAGGAAAAGGTTGCAAAGGTCACACAATAAAATTAACTTCCGATATATCATTCTCTTTATACATATAGTTATATAGAAAGCTATTAATTGTTAAAAAGGTAATAAGCAAAGATCTTTCTCTATTAAGTATGATTTTGATTTTTTGAAAACATTTTAAATAGAATGGCAAAAATTTTTTGGAAATGAATGGGACAGCGCTAAGGGCCATGGTATAATGATATACCAAACTCACTCTGTTTTAGATTTCCTTTTTCATTCTTGAAAATTTAATTCTGCCACTTTGTTAGGATTTCCTCTATTATTTTTGAAGATTTATTCTGCTACTTTATTGGGATTTTCTCCGTTATTTTATAACATTTCATTCTGTCACTTTGTTGCGAATTCCTTTGTCATTTGTGAAGATTTATACCTGACACTTCGTTTAAATTTCACTGTGTCACTTTGTTAAGATGTCCTTCTTCCACTTTGTTGAGTATTTCCTCTGAGACTTGTTTCATTTCTTTATTATGCCATCTTATTGTTGTATTTTTTTTTTATTCAGTCACTTTATCAGAATTTATTCTTTTGCTCTGTTGTGCTTTTATTGTGTCTCTTCATTGAGAGTCCATTCTTCCACGTTGTTAAGATTTGATCATATTACTTACAATCCTCACTCGGGTGGCTAAAGCTGCAGCACGTAATTCGACATAGTCTTAATCAATTGGAACATAAAACACAGAGTTTTAAAGGTGATTAACCACTAAAATTCCATTAAGCCTAAAAACATTTAATTACGAAACGTCTTGAAATCCACCCCTAAGGAAAGTAGTACCACTTGGAAAGGTTGTCAACCCAGAGTATGACCCCGGCCCAAGAAGGATACAGGTCAAGAGGTCAGAGTTGAACTCTGCTGCCCGACATTGGTTGTCCCGACCACATAACAGGACACACGCCATGTAAGATGGAGCTGTGGCCACAGAGAGACTGGAACTCACGCCTGTTGGCTGCTGCCCGACAGCGGTACTGCCCTGCACTTCTGTGGATAGCGTGTTTTCCTTTTTTTTAATTATACGGAACAAGTTTTGTCTCAGCAATATTGGTTACAGAAAGATGTAATTTTCAAGAATTCGACTAAATTAAGGAATTTTGTGTCTTCTACTGAATTTAGCCAGCTCTGTATGAAACACCTCATTTCTGGTTGAATAGTCGATTGGTATGGAGAAAAATGGAGTTAGATTCAATGGTTTGGACTTTCTGACATCTTTGACAAGACTTCTTTGATTGTAGAATGTTCTATAACATTGTCTCAAACTTACGGTTTAAAGTTTTTGTCATCTAAATCATTGAATGATTGTCGTTGTGGATGCTTTTTAACAGAAAACTTTGCTTTATTTAACAACTATTGAAGATACGTGAATAGTTAGCTAGTAGTGCTTGCCATAAGTATAATATCAATGCAATAGTAGTTAACTTGGGGTCTTTTCGACAAATACAGCTATCGCCACAAACACAATTAGCTAGTGGTGCTCGCAATAAATATAGCTGTTAACTTTAAGATATGGCTAATGCGTTTGCACCAAATAAAGATGTCGATCAAAAGTGTTGCGCAGTGGTGCTCACGATTATACATTTCGTTGTATTTAACAATTTGCTTGTTGTATTTGCAAGAAATATATCTCTTTGTAATTATAATACTGTTAATACAAAATTGAGTTTATGCCAGCTGTGCTTATAACAAAAATTAATATATCTGTTTATGCAATTTTGATAGCACATGGACAGAGAAGCAGTGGTCCTGGAAGAAAATAACTTATGCTATCGATCTAGACTCATGCAATCTAGTTTGGTGTAATTAATTTCTCTGAGTAAAAACCTTTTCTAGAGTTAGTACAAGACATCGAGCACTTAGTTATTTTAGCTCTCTAACGGAATCCCTGATTCAAGTTATCGTCATTTTCACGACATCGGCAGGTTTCTTTTCTTTGCGTAATCTTTCTCAACAGTTCAGTATTCAATCTGTGTTTCAAAATAGTATTACAAACAAAACATGTATGTCTATTTTGTCTGCACGTTGCGTTTATATATATATATATATATGTGTGTGTGTGTGTAAGCGGATGGAAAGTTTGATGATGTCTGTTGTGTGATTTTACGTAATTGAATTCTATGATTTGATTGATTTGTTTAATGAGAGGTCTTTTACTTTGATGCGTATTTTATTTTACGTAGTATTTGATATTGGCTTTTGTGTATGTATGTGTTGGGCCTACTTGACAGCTAGCAGGTGGAGCTAAGCACACCCCTTGCTTGTTGCATTAATTTTTGCTATAGTTTTATTGGCTATTGATTTAGTGGTGGGAACTTAAGTCTCCGCCTCTCTAGCGGTGAATTTCTTCTTCTAATTCTATTCTATGGCATAATTTAGTCCTACACGTAATGATTACATTACTAGCGGGATTCATAGTTCTTTTGTTTCTGTCCAGCTGGACGGGGAGAATTTTGCACGTCGGTCGGCGTTGACCTTTGTGGGGAAAAGTTTGAACGTAGCTTGGGGAAACCAGGGAATTCTTTGTGAGGGAACTTTGCCCACAGACTTGATAGTATTTAAGTAGTGCTTAGAAAGACCAGTGGTCAGTTCATTTTTGGAGTTTATTGAGAGTGGGCCTACGTGCCGTGAGCAGTGTTGTATTTTTTGTTACCAAGCCTTCGCTTGAGAAATGTATTGGAACACTGTATGCTGTTTGTATTTCTTCGCTTGAGATTGTGGATTTTTAGAATTTCTATTTGGATTACTGACATTGTGCTTGGATGTTGCTGTATGCTATCTCCGCCCTTGATACTTACTTGGATTTATTATTGGTGAGTCGAGAGAGACTCTCCTGATTCTACTGAGTTTATTGAGTCTATTTTTGTTCACCTCCTAGTTGGGTTCTTTATAATTCTAAATTCTTTCTAACTTCTCTCTAACTTCTAGATTGTAGTGTTGTTCTATTTTTGGAATTCTAAGTTCTAATTTTAGATTTGGTCTAATTTTAATTTTGTTCTAGTTTTAATTCCTAGTTTGGTTTTTAATAATTTGGTCTCATATCAATTTACGTTCAGTGGTGTAATCTTGGATTTAAT
>JAWDGP010001875.1:10000-22500 GCA_033675545.1 Elysia crispata
AGAGAAAGAGAGAGAAAGAGAGAGAGAGAAAGAGAGAGAGAGAGAGAGAGAGAGAGAGAGAGAGAGAGAAAGAGAGAAAGAGAGAGAGAAAGGAAGAGAAAGGGAGAGAAAGAGAGAGAAAAAGAGAGAGAGAGAAGGAAAGAGAAAGAGAGAGAAAGAAAGAAAAAAGGGAGAGAGAGAGAGAGAGAGAGAGAGAGAGAGAGAGAGAGAGAGAGAGAGGGAGGGAGGGAGGGAGAAAGAGAGAGAACGATGAAGGGGAGAAAAGGACATAGGCAAAATAGCATATGTATTATGTTGTTCTGAACGCCTCTATCAGACAAATGTAATAAACTTTTTCGATAAACCATCATGATTTTTGTAAAAAAAAAAAGTTTCAGGTATTTGTGCACCCATTTTTTTTAGCTCCATATTTTGACAAAACATGGACATAGTCTTTATTGTTTTAGAAAACAATGATTTATATTTTTAACATTATGTTCCCTATGAGTTTTTTTCCCTAATTATCTTCGTTATGCAATATATAAATTCGTTCGTTAAGTCTATAACATGGTACTACTACTACTACTACTACTACTACTACTACTACTACTACTACTACTACTACTACTACTACTACTACTACTACTACTACTACTACTACTACTACTACTACTACTACTACTACTACTACTACTACTACTACTACTACTACTACTACTACTACTACTACTACTACTACTGCTGCTGCTGCTGCTGCTGCTACTGCTTTTACTACTACTTCTAGTACTAATTATCATTTATGTATGTCTTGAAAGAGAGAGAGAGAGAGAGAGAGAGAGAGAGAGAGAGACAGACAGACAGAGACAGACAGACAGACAGACAGACAGAGAGACAGAAAAGCTATTTCCTCTAAGCAGAAGAAGAAAAAAACTGTTCTCACTAGATCTAGAATCTAGTCCAAGCAACTTAATATCTTACACCAAAACTTGTAGATCTTTTCCCGACAGATTGAGAACTGCCGCCGCCTACATTGTGTGTGTTCTTTCAGTTTCATTCCTGCCATGTCTGCCCAGCTGTCCTGGACGAAGTAGTCCGCACACTCAGCTTTTTCGTTTCAGAAATTAAAATGTTTTATACTGAAATTTGATATTTCCAATAAAATTGGAAATCAAGGTATAAATATTATAAAAAAAAAATTGTGGTACTCTCGATCAAAGTAATTATACGTAACCCACAATAATATTGTGGAGCTGGCTAGAAAACAAAGTTACTGTAGTAAATCACCCTTTGACAATGTACTTTTGTTCAAAGATCAACAATCACAAGAGACACAGAGACATAAAACTCACTACTCCAAAATTTTTAAAAATATAATTCTGTCAACACTCTGCCATGATAAGAAGAAGCGCAATAATTGAACTTTTTCTAACATCATGAGCAATATGTGATTATATTGAAATATTCTGGAAAAAAAACAACACATGCTGAATAAAGTAAATAAATTTATTTTGAATTATTGTGAAATTATTTATTATTTTTTTTATATTATTCCAAAGCGATAAGTCCACAGACACTTTGTTCATTTGTGAAATGAAGAAACAAGAAAGCCTCCATCACTCTGCTGTAGTGTAGGAATGTTTTCCTGTGAACAAAAATATTAGAGCATTAAATGTTCATTTTAGTTTCACAAAAAAATATATGAAACTTGATTCATTATAAAAAAAATAATTTTTCAAATATTAATGTATATATTTTCAAGTTATCTAAATATACATATTTTCAGCCTGAAAGTGAAACTTTCCCTAGTGAGTCTTTTATAATCTGGTCTCAACGAACAAAATAAAAATATCTTGACAAACAGCAATGTGTTTGTTGTTGTGAAATGGGAAGCACAGAGAGATAAAACAATTCACAGCAACACTGATTTATGCTTAGGACCAAAAATAAAAAGATAATGCGATAAATAAAAAAATGTTTCTTCGACAATCAAGATTTATTTTTTAAGTTGTTATAATAATTTCAGGAATAGTTATTGAAAAAGAAAAGCAACTAATTTTTGCTCATATTTTCAGTACTTACACATAAACAAGTTTTACTGACTTGAAATAACTTTATAACTTAAACATCTTTTTAATTTTTTTTTTTACATTGCAGTGTAATTTAATTATTCAGCAACCCATACGAAATGAGTTTATTACTTATCTGCTTCCTCCAATTTCGTAAATAAGCAAGAAACGATCGCAGCAGAATGGATGTTTCACTAAGGGTCTGCAACGGTTTAGGGTAACAAACGATCGCAGTAGAATGGTTGTTTCAATAAGGGTCTACAACGGTTTAGGGTAACAAACGATCGTAGCAGAATGGTTGTTTCAATAAGGGTCTACAACGGTTTAGGGTAACAAACGATCGTAGCAGAATGGTTGTTTCAATAAGGGTCTACAACGGTTTAGGGTAACAAACGATCGTAGCAGAATGGTTGTTTCAATAAGGGTCTGCAACGGTTTAGGGTAACAAACGATCGTAGCAGAATGGTTGTTTCAATAAGGGTCTGCAACGGTTTAGGGTAACAAACGATCGTAGCAGAATGGATGTTTCACTAAGGGTCCGCAACGGTTTAGGGTAACAAACGATCGCAGCAGAATGGATGTTTCAATAAGGGTCTACAACGGTTTAGGGTAACAAACGATCGTAGCAGAATGGTTGTTTCAATAAGGGTCTACAACGGTTTAGGGTAACAAACGATCGTAGCAGAATGGTTGTTTTGCAACGGTTTAGGGTAACAAAAGATCGTAGCAGAATGGTTGTTTCAATAAGGGTCTGCAACGGTTTAGGGTAACAAACGATCGTAGCAGAATGGTTGTTTCACTAAGGGTCCGCAACGGTTTAGGGTAACAAACGATCGCAGCAGAATGGATGTTTCAATAAGGGTCTACAACGGTTTAGGGTAACAAACGATCGTAGCAGAATGGTTGTTTCAATAAGGGTCTACAACGGTTTAGGGTAACAAACGATCGTAGCAGAATGGTTGTTTCAATAAGGGTCTGCAACGGTTTAGGGTAACAAAAGATCGTAGCAGAATGGTTGTTTCAATAAGGGTCTACAAACGATCATAGCAGAATGGATCACTAAGGATCTACAAACGGTCGCAGCAGAATGGTTGTTTCACTAAGGATCCGCAACGGTTTAGGGTAACAAACGGTCGCAGCAGAATGGATGTTTCACTAAGGGTCCGCAACGGTTTAGGCAGTGCAACAAAAGTAGGAAAGCTATTGGTTGTGGTTTTTTTTTTACTTTTAATAAAACTCAGAACTCTTAAAGACATGTTGCCTTGTACTGATTATATCAGCATCCAGTGTATGAGATGAAGCTATCGAGACGAACTGCTCTAGCTGGTTAGTGCTGGAATTAACTCTCATATCACGAGTCGGAAAAAGCTTTTAGTCAACACAGGCGCCCTGACAAGCTTAGCAGAATTTCCAAAGAACGGCGACTCATTATAAAAGCTTGGGTAGGTAAGTTTGACGAGTTATGTGGATGCTATTACTTAATGACAGAACATTACGGATGCCTCATAGAAACAAAAATGATGCACTGCAACAAATACTTACATGTAAGAACCTACACTGCAAGAGATCAAACACTATAGCAAGAACAATACAAACCGCGTCACCTAAAAGTCTACAGTCTGAAAATAAAAATATGATTTGGAAAATGTTAACGCTGGATAATAATGTACGTTTCTGAATACAGAATGTAAGAAAAAAAGTTTTTCCTATCCCTTTTCACACTTACTAAAAAAAGACAGGTTTGACAGTAACAACAATAAGAAATATAAGTGTCATAAATGAAAGACTCAAAATGTAGCTGTGGTGGTTATAGAAGTATTGATAATAGTATTAATAATTTATAATAGTAATAGTAATAAAAATAATAATAACAACAACAACAACAACAACAACAACAACAATAATAATAATAATAATAATAATAATAATAATAATAATAATAATAATAATAATAATAATAATAATAATAATAATAATAATAATAATAATAATAATAATAATACTAATAATAATAATAATAATAATAATAATAATAATAATAATAATAATAATAATAATAATAATAATAATAATAATAATAATAATAATAATAATATTGGTGAGAACAAGCTCTAAGCTACTGCAGGTAAACCACCCAGGAGGGTTCAGCACTTACCTAGCGAGTTGGCTAAAAGGCTGAGAAAAAAGCAGAAAATGTTTTGAGTCTGCGCCGAATGGAACAACGAGAGGAGAATCATCACATAAAGCAGACTGCAGACTTTTTGTGAAGACATTCTAGGGGTTCAAATTCGGGGAGAAAAAAGGTTTAAAAGAAACCAGTTCGATCAACGGTGATTTGACGTGGCGGAACGAAATGTATCAATTCTAATGAAATAATTATGATTAAGGCGAAACGTCTTCTGTGTCCAATGCAACTGTTTGTAATTAGTACAAAGTCGTTGAGTTCGACTTGGTGACGGTTTTATATTTCGTACAATTGTAATGAAGATATTGATGCAGTTCATGATAGTCAGAAGGGAGATAATTGTGATGACTATGATGATGGCGATGATGGTCCTGGTGACCGCAATGATAGCAGTGATAAAAGTGATAAAAATGATGATGATGTTGGTTAGGAAATTTTTGTTGACAAAGATGACTATAATGATGATTATGATGGTAGTGGTGGTTTCAGTGGAGTTTAAGGAAGTCCACTGCAACCACCACAACAATCGCGACAGATCTGACTGAAGAAAAGAAAAGTGTATATAAATGAAACGAACTGAACGGAAAGTACTATATAAATAAACATAAAATGATGCGAGTTTTAGACATAAATACACCGATACCAACCTGCCGGAGAATTAAGATGAACATAACTTTACGAGGAGATGTGATAGCGGGTTATGAGTTAAATTGATAGATAGGGCTGGTTAAGAGATAAATTAGTTAATACATACACATTTAAAAATATAAAACCACTATATTTCTACAAGTATCAGAGTCCTCAAAAGAATTATTTTAAAACTATTAGGAATGTTAGGTTATGGAATAAGCAGATTATAGAAAAAAAATAGAACAACATACATTTCAGCAGAGATGCCTGGATAGAAAAATCTAAAACAATAAATTTTTAGTGTAGAGCCAAAATATCAGTTCAAAAGAAAAAAGAAAAACAAAGTTGAATAAAAAAAGTTGTTCTTATAATACAGCATCTAACCCTGATGGATTCTAAATGATACGTATCTTTTCACAGGGAAGCATGTCGGAGCGGTTACCCAGATATCTATAATGTGTTTGAATATCAAGTGAACTAAGTATCCGGCAGCTCACCTTTCTGAATCCCGGGTTACAAGGTCAGTCAGCAACTAGAACTGGTCATCGACTGACCGCTCAGCCTCTCGCCACAGACCCTCGGACTTCACCTACTGACTCGCATTATTTTATGACGATGTTATGGTCACAGCTATAGTGGACACTTGGATGACCACTTGGCTTGTAAGAGTATGACTTAAGAGGCGTCAAACGTTAAAGAAATAGATAAAAATTAACTGCTTGGTTAGACAATAAACTAATCACTGGGCAATGAAATATAATCGAGACACTCATTTCTTAATCAATAGTGTAGAGAAATAACATGTAACATAGAAATGCTTGTTACATAGGTATAATTATACAGGATTAGATATTGACATACGCAATGGTTCCATGCGAAGAAAACAACTTAGCTTCATCATTTGCTGTTATCTTTGTTTTAAAGTTCTTTTAGTTGAAATCATTGCTCTGACAAATGGCTGGTGTGGACAGCACAGGGAAATGAATAGTTATTCAAATCAATCCATTGCTTAGTATTACGTTTGCATTTAAAGTTCTTGATGATTTGAATTATTCTTTTATGAGGGGGTGGGGGAATGGGTGTTATGTTATTTCATTTAAAAAAATAAAATTACCAAACTTGACTATTATCCACAAAGTTCTAACAAGTTTTGGTAGGTCATTAATGAGTTTGACATGTTTCTCTTTTCTATATTTTTCTCACTATTGAAGCTTTGCCTCCTGATTTGATCGATATATTTGTATTCGTGTTTTATTGTCTTTGATTTATTTTTGCCGCGTCTCTTTTTTATTTTATTTTTTTTGGTTTACATTTCTTCAAGAATAGTGTTTGTGTTATTAAAGTTAATTTTTTAAAAGATGTCTCTGTATGTAGAATATATCAAGGAATCCAATGACAGAGCATAAAACCGAAAAAAAAAAAATGTTAAAATTGATTAGCCGTGTCCGCCCTTGGAACAAAAACTGGGTTTTATAACTGCTGATGTCATCTCGCGCTTAGCCGGATTTTAGGAAATGTAATTAGCGCAGCAAAAATCTCAACATTATAATATTAATTCTAATGACAGTCAAAATAAAAGCCTTTCCAAATACTGAACTGAGGGCAAGGGTGGTAGACAAGCGAAGGACTAAATAAGCGCATAAAATGTTTTCTATTTCAAGACGCGTAAGCGACTGTTTTTAAAGTTTGATTCACAAGATATTTATTTTTTTTAAATGAATTCAATGGATTATGAAGAAATTTTATAAAAAGTATAACTTTACATGTAGATCTCTTTAGCAGATTAGATCAAACTAAAGTGAAAGGGGATTGTACTCTACAGTAATTTTGAATAAATACTTCCTTTTAGTGAGTCTCTTCATCTATTTCCCTCTCTCTGTCTCTCCTCTTTCTCCTCTTTCTTTGTCTCTCTGTGTCTCTCCTCTTTCTCTCTTTGTTTCTCTGTCTCTCTCTCTTTCTCTCTTTGTTTCTCTTTCTCTCTCTGACTATTTTTTTTTCCTTGTTTAATGTGCGCATAATTGTATATATTGGTATGAATGGAAGTATGTTTATATTTTTATGTGTTCTGTCGTTTCATTTTAACTTTTATTGATATTGTATCTACATTAGTTTGTAAATCAATATCTAATTACATTTGTCTTTCTCTCTCTTCTCTCTCTCTCTTTCTCATAATTTCTTTCTCCCTTTTCGCTTTCCTCTTTGTCTAACATTAAATGTTATTAACAAAGCGTAAAGAGACAGAGAGAGAGAGAGAGAGAGAGAGAGAGAGAGAGAGAGAGAGAGAGAGAGAGAGAGAGAGAGAGAGAGAGAGAGAGACTTTGTATTTATAAGTATCCAAAAAGGTAGAAAGCATTTTTGTAAAATAGTATAAACGATGGAGACAGACAGAGAGAGTGAAGAAATCAGAAAGAAAGAGAAAGAGAGTTGGGGCGGGAGAGAGAGAAAGAGAGAGGAAGAGAGACAGTGACAGAGACAGAGAGATAGAGAGATAGAGAGAGACAGAGAGAGACAGAGAGAGAGAGAGAGAGAGAGAGAGAGAGAGAGAGAGAGAGAGAGAGAGAGAGAGAGAGAGAGAGAGAGAGAGTCGGAAATAAATACATTTAGATCCTCATATCCTCGCTTAGTTTTTCTCTACTGTCCATCTGTAAATGGAAAGCCTCCTTTCTCCTTTTTCATAAGCTCAAACTAATGGTCTTGGACACACAGTTATTCATTTGTTAATATCTCTTTCTAACAAAAGATAAACAAGTCTAGACCGTCAATGTGTCAGCTGGGCCCTCCGAGCACAGTGTGGCCTTGTGCACACTGGTCATTGACCTCGAACAAGCGCCGGGAGCCAGAACAAGAATTCAATTTCAATTCTTCAAAAACTAATCCGCCGGAGAAGCGGGGCTTCAAGCTTCATGCTTGGAAGACAAGCATTCTTTTAGTGCGCCACATAGGATTTCACAAACTGGAAACAACACACTGTTTTAGGTTTTTTATTAAAGAAAAACATTTTTTCTTATTGACATCATCATTGATGGCTTGTAACGAAAATATAACTTAGCGTACACGATTGAAAACTCTCTACCATATCATTTTCTAGTGTTGATTTTATCTCTATCTGACTGTTAGAAGGGTCGAGGATGAATGAGTCTCTAAAACGTTGAGTTAATGAGAATTTTTATTTCAAAATAATTATGCTTTTAATATTGATGAATTAATTTTTTTAACAGTGAAAGAATTTTGAATATCACAAAATTTGGTGTACATATAATTATACAAAATTATCAAGGCAGAACGTTAGATACAAAGTTTTATCATTGTAATGTAGAAGTTCATCACATATTTTGTTCCATATCTAAATTATACCAACATTCATAAAACAAAAGAAAAAAAAATGAATTCACAAGTAGATATATATATATATATATATATATATATATATATATATATATATATAAAAATACTGATATAGAAACGATAAATTGTCAAAAATTTAGTATACTTGCATAAGTTACGGTAAAATGTTCAATGTGGACCTGATCATTTTGATAAGAACCGGTGTAAAATTATCTCGAATGTGTTTCACATGATTTTAGAAGACAGAGAGTAAATCTTAATAGTATTTCCAACCTTAAGATCTCGAAAAATTTTGAGGCAACTTTTGTCAAATTCTCAACATCCTCAATCTTTGCTTCCAATTAAACACGAATTTTTTTCTGGAAAACCTAGCTGCTGCCTGACATGCTCGGGTTCCATTTTTTCCTCTTCTTTTTTTTTTTTAATACTAACTTACGTTTATAAAGGCTAGTAGTTAATTCTGCTAGGCAATGCTACTTTTTCTCTCTCTGTATTTGTGTGTGTGTGTGTTTCTCTCTCTCTCTCTCTTTATCTATCTCTCTATCTCTCTCTCTATCTCTCACAGACACACACAACTCTTTTGTATCTAGGTGAAGTCGTGAGTTAAGCTGAAAGCCTTTTTTCCCTTCCATATTCGCTTTGCAGACTTTAATCGCTCTGAAGCTACAGAACATTTGGATGACTTGATAGGCACAGAATATCAATAATTAATGTTTTTTTAATGTTCTTACTACTTTCGTTTTGTTTTTTTTAAATATTGTTTAAAACAACCATTACGGTACTTTAAATTATCGTAAAGCAGCACCTATCATGAAAATTACATTATTCAAGTTTTCTAATATTTAACATCTTTTGCATCCATTTTCAATCGCCTTTGGTATCGAGAGTCACCGGCGACCGTGGGTTTAGAGCTATCAAACCTCGATGTCAAAGGACCAACATTGTGTACAATTTTGTTCAAATCCATACTAGAGTAGTACAGAGGTTTAGCTGCGCAAGCGTCATGCCTTCGATCAAAAACCTCGGATGAAAACCTCAATGGAAACCTCGAGGAAACCTCCAAGTATAAAATGAAAGAAACAGTGTGTGCTCCGTGGGCCGTTTCATTTCTTTCTCCAATAAGGCTCGCCCAATTGGCCAAATTGGTTGATCTGGTATGCGCGAGAGAAAAAAAAGGGTGGGGGGAGAGGGCAGTTAATAGAAAATACGGTTCAGGATCACCAGAATATAACATGGTTATGGAATACAGTAAAAATACTGTATGGGGTAGAAAATATTTTGCACTAGAAAACGATAAGATAATTTTCTTCTAAATCTCGGGTGCCATTAGTTTGCAAATCAAGAGTTCAAGAATAAAGGGAAAATCCCGTAACACATTTAGCGTTGGACGTTAGATTTGGTCATATTGTAATTTTTCACTTTGGATTGAATCATATGGAAACTGATTTCGCTAAGAGTTATATCACTTTGTTGGAAGGCGTAAGTTCTTTTCAACAACCAGAAAAATTTCTAACATATAATAAGCAGAACTAGATGATTTTGTTGTAAATTTTCCCTCATTTGTTTTCCAATCTTTACTTCAGTTTTATAGCAATGTGCATTCTTGCAGACTTTTATTGCTTGATACGCTAAGAACAACAACTTAGACTAAGTTAGAGTAGAGCTCATGGCTCCATTCTAGGTAGCATAGTTTGTGAAATCGCATTCCATAATTTGTCTTAAGGTCTATCTTTTATCCATAATTTTTGCACAACTGGTATATTTCTCCTCTTTGTTTAGAGTAAATAAGTCTTTTTTAATAAAATGCAATGGGATATGCTGGCCGATGCGACTCTTAACTTCATCCAATGATATTTTCTTATCTCATTCTCTGCAGACCTGTCGGTAACTTGACGAGTCGCCATGATGACAGAGAAGAGCCATAGGCCTACTAAATACTCAAAGTTTCTAATCTAGCTTAAGATTCTGGATCTTTTCGGCAAAATAGAAATTACCTTAAAACTTTTACTTTTCAATGTTGCTCTTTACAAAATTTTCCCACACTATTCGGACAATGCTTTATTTTCTTTTTTTTTTCTTTTTATTCTGTTGAAAAAGAGTCAGACTTGAGATTTTTTGTTGTAATAATTAGTGTGAAATGCAACAGTTACTGCGGAAGTGTTATGCCCCACTGTAAATTACTACATCCCTGCTTTCCTCATCTATTCACAGAGATAATTTGAATAACAATTACAGATTGAAAGGTCTTAAGGCACTGAAAATGGAGGAAAACGGCTAAATCTAAACGTTCCCTAACTAAGGATGGATTCTTTCAAACGCTCTTTCCCTCTATTCATAGGAGTAGCTTTTCTTGTTATAGTTTGTATTTCTACCCTGAGGTTATCGATGCTTAGACTGAAGTCTCTCTTGGTATCACCCACAAGCTTTCTCTATCTATCTGTCTTTCACCTCCTATAGAAATAAAGAAAGGAGTCAAACAGTCTATACTACTTATCTCACCTTCTAAGTCTCTCACCAGTCTCTTTTTCTAGATACTTTCTCTCTCTCTCTCTCTCTCTCTCTCTCTCTCTCTCTCTCTCTCTCTCTCCATCTCTCTCTCTCTGTCTTTATCTCCCCAACCTCTCTCTCTCTATCTGTCTCTCACCTTCTATGTCTCTCACCAGCCTCTTTCTCTCGATACTTTCTCTCTCTCTCTCTCTCTCTCTCTCTCTCTCTCTCTCTCTCTCTCTCTCTCTCTCTCTCTCTCTCTCTCTCTTTCTCTCTCTCTCTCTCTGTCTGCCTTTATCTCCCCAACCTCTCTATCTCTATCTATCTGTCTCTCACCTTCTATGTCTCTCACCAGCCTCGTTCTCTCGATACTTTCTCTCTCTCTCTCTCTCTGTCTTAATCTCCCCCACCTCTATCTTCTCTATCTATCTGTCTCTCACCTTCTATGTCTCTCACCAGCCTCTTTCTCTCTCTCTGTCTCTCTGTCTTTATCTTCCCCAACTCTCTATCTTCGTCTCTCTCTCTATCTATCTGTCTCTCACCTTCTATGTCTCTCACCAGCCTCTTTCTCTCGATACTTTATCTCTCTCTCTCTCTCTCTCTCTCTCTCTCTCTGTCTTTATCTCCCCACCTCTCTCTCTTCCTATCTCTCTCTCTCTCTATCTATCAATCTATCTCAATCTCTCTTTTCTACGTTTTTCTCTATTTCTGTCAGTTTCTCAGTATAAAGTTCTTCTGTATCTCTTTCTGTCTGTACGAATATAATTAATCTAATTTGTCTCTTTGCCTCTCTGCCTGTCCGTCTGTCTGTCTCAATCTGACTAAAGGTCCTACGTGTCTGGCTGTCATTTTGTCTTTCTGTCTGAATGTCTGTCTGTGTCTCTGTCTGTCTATCTGTCTGTCTGTCTGTCTGTCTGTCTGTCTCTCTTTCTCTTCGCACACAAAGTAACACAGTGTGTGTAAAAAAAACAACAACAAATCAAATCTATCAAGCTTTCAGATTCGTAATCTTAATACAGACAAATCTTGTATATAAAAAAAGATATATACAGAATATGACTTCCCTTTTTTTACAAAGCAGTCAGTAATAGTAAATGTTTACTATGGTTAAAATTATAAACATCGTTTAATAACACAATTAAACAGAGATTTGAAATACTTAAAAATGACTGAGTGTTATCATTATTTTACATATTTAAAAACAGACATAAAATTTTTTACTGCGTTAAAAGAAAAAAAAAAAGAAAAAAAAGCTGGAGGCAAAAACACTGTTCTTACGGCAGGAGAAGATTTCTGTTTTGGCCAAACTGAAAAATTATTTCGGAATAAAAGTGACATTATTTCAGAAAATGAGAGGTTTTTAAAAATGGTTTAATTGATATATGAAGTAAAAAATGATAATGGGAAAAAAACTGCAGTTAAATTAATAATAATAATAATAATAATAATAATAATAATAATAATAATAATAATCAAAATAATAATAATAATAATAATAATAATAATAATAATAATAATAATAATAATAATAATAATAATAATAATAATAATAACAACAACAACAACAACAACAAAAACAATATACATTAACTAATACATGAAACAATTACTACCATTATATCTAATACTATTACCACTATAATTCCTACTACCACAACCACTACTACTAGTATTACTACTTCTGCCAACACTACTACTACTACTACTACTACTACTACTACTACTACTACTACTACTACTACTACTACTACTACTACTACTACTACTACTACTACTGCTACTACTACTACTTCTACTACTACTACTAC
>JAWDGP010001875.1:30000-38404 GCA_033675545.1 Elysia crispata
GCGCGAAACTTCACAGCTTTCTGAAAAACGTTTGAAAGGATCTAAAGACAAACTGGGAAAGTGCGGAAAAAGTCGATTTTCGAAATCCCTTTAGATGCTTAGAAGAGCTTTATAAATTCCTGCAAAAAAAAGTATCTAAAGATGCACTGACTTGCGTGATATCATGGCCACTCTTTTTATTTATACCTACTCGATAATGAAAGATTCAAAGGATCTATGAATAGATGTAGGTTTTACAAAATTAGCAAACTTTCCTGATCGTGCACAATACTGTACTAAGTCTAAAATAATATACTCTAATAATCGGTTTGTATAAGATTACTAATGCATTTGTGGCTTTATATAGCTTTTGTACGACCGTTATCTTTTCGAAAGTTGTCGTTTACTGAAGACGTCACTAGAAGAATTGACAGTAAACATCGATAAGATTATGACTATAAGTATCAGTAGAACTATAAGTATGAATCAATATTGTTCTCATTATGTCCACTTAAAACTTATAGAGAAAGAGAGTGGGAGTAAGGAGGGGGGAGAGTGGGAGGGAGAAGGGGGGAGAGTGGGAGGGAGAAGGGGGGAGAGAGAGGGAGGGAGATAGAGAAAGACAGAGATAGAAAGAGACGGTGAAAGAGAGCGGGAAAGTGAGAGGGAGATAGAGAGATACAGAGAGAGAAAGAGACAGCGAGAGAAAGAGAGAGGCAGAGAGAGAAAAAGACAGAGACAGAGAGAGATAGAGAGAAAAAGAGAGATACAGAGAGAGATAGAGAGAGACAGAGAGAGAGAAAAAGAGAGCGGCGGAGTGAGACAGAGAGAGAAAAATAGAGAGACAGAGACAGATAGAGAGAGAAAGAAAGAGAGAAAGAGAGAGAGAGAGAGAGAGAGAGAGAGAGAGAGAGAGAGAGAGAAAGAGAGAGAGAAAGGCTGAAGAATGGGTGAGGGGAAGTAATCTTGCAAGTATCTATAATATCGAGAGGTCGCGTCACCTTTTCTGGACGAAACGGTAGAAATCCGTGCCCAACCACAGCATGGGAAGGAAGAAAGATACGGTGATGATAAATCCACTCAAAGTCCATTTATCTCTGGTTCAATTAAAAAAAGAAGAAAAACAAGATAACGAAAAATAGAAAGACAGAAGAAGAAAAAGATTTGAAAATATCATCATAGTAAAAAGGAAAAAAAAAAAAGGTTGAATCGTTTTAATCAGAAAAATTATAAAATCATAAAATTGTACAGGCCTCCCGCACACAAATTACAAAGGCAATGAGATTACAAAGAGAGGAGTTTTTTTTATTTCTCTTGCTTCTTTAAGAACCTGGAAGAGAAGATGTAAGAACAAAAGCACTTTTAAGGACTTTTTTGGCTAGGGCAACATTTACCAAAGTCTAACCATAAATTATCATAACCAGCACTCTTAATCTCCAAAGAGCGAATTTTGCTCTTATGGCCATAATTATGTAATGAGAATGTTGTTTAAAAAAAGTAAAAAACAAACAAACTTAAAAATGAGATATTTGCTACTCAAATAAAGATCAAGTTCAAGTTGCAAAATGTTTATAGTGAATACAATACTGGAAAGAAAATCGCGAAGAGGGTGCACGAGAGATTTAAACCAACTGCCTTACTTCAAAAAATCCACCGCACAGAGCGGCTCTGTGCCAGACCAGGTACCGTTATGCTGACATGTCCACCGTAGATCTCCGGCGACCAGGTGGAAGTTTGTCAGACAACTGAACTGGATGACCTGCTGGTCAGCGTGATCCACCCGGTAGAAGTTGTCCACGCTGGAGAGGTGCAAGCATAGAGGCGTTACGTCACTTCCTCTTACCTTAAACAAGGAGCGCTGGTCTCTGTAAGGTTAGAGAGGCCGCCCTGAAATTCGAAGAGGATGTGGGAGAGGGGATGGGGGGGGGAGGGGGAACTTTCTTCGCTGGATCGAGCCCCACAATATCGGTAGGTGAGTTCACGTCCCTTATCTATTTGGTTCCGACCCGCCTGACGGAGGCTCGGGTTTGATAGTTATACAAAAAGGCATGAGACCACCTTGCAACAGTTGTGGACGGTCCATAACAAACATCAAGCAAAGAGATTCTTTGGCCAATCTCCCGTCACTGCATCTCTGCAACAAGAGTGTCTCGAGGGTATTGAAAACATCGTCGACTTGGCACCGAACAACATAGTTCTGGGGGATAAAACCTATCACTCTATATATCAGTTAAAGCTGATCAAAGGGAAGAAAGCTGGGCATCTTTTGCTGTCTCATTGTTTAGAATCACAAGTGCCTAAATGACACATTAAAGAATTTGAAAACTTCCTTTCTAACTCTTTGGCTATGAGGTTTTTATTTATTTATTTATTTCACCAAGTTTAGTCAAACATGTGCGAGTCCTAAAATAATGTTGCATATTTCTAAGAGAACAATTATAACCTGTCCTGATTACCCAGAACTGATTGAAAATAAAAGGACTTGAAGGTTGAGTACTTTTCTGGGTGATATTGTGTTACCATTAGAAAAAGTTCAGGGACACAGCCTCAACAAATTTGATTATTTTCTAAACATTTAGTAGCTTTAGAATTTAGTATGAAATACGCGACTTGTAAATATGAATTCATCCGTTTTAGCCTCTCTAGATTTCTATAAAGTACTGAGGGTTTGTGTTGAAATCACGTAACGTAAACATTTTATTTAGATACATACAAAAAATGTTCTGATAAGATTCGATATATCGATACTAAAAAAGAGGGTTACCGTTACGAAGTTATTGATTTATCGATTAACCAAAAAAAATGTTACCAATGAGACGTTTTTATCGATACGAATCTATTTAATGAAAAAAAAAAACTTACTGAAAAGACGCTTTTTATCGATATCCTAAATAACTTACTGATAGGAAGCTATCTATCGGTACACAAAATAACTTACTGATAGGAAGCTATCTATCGGTACACAAAAGACTTACTGATAGGAAGCTATCTATCGATACACAAAAGACTTACCGATAGGAAGCTATCTATCGGTACACAAAATAACTTACCGATAGGAAGCTATCTCTCGATACACAAAAGACTTACTGATAGGAAGCTATCTATCGGTACAGAAAAGACTTAATGATAGGAAGCTATCTATCGGTACACAAAAGACTTACTGATCGGAAGCTATATATCGGTACACAAAAGACTTACCTTTATTAAAGGCTATCTATCGGTACACAAAAGACTTACTGATAGGAAGCTATCTATCGGTACACAAAAGACTTACTGATAGGAAGCTATCTATCGGTACACAAAAGACTTACTGATAGGAAGCTATCTATCGGTACACAAAAGACTTACTGATAGGAAGCTATCTATCGGTACACAAAATAACTTACCGATAGGAAGCTATCTATCGGTACACAAAATAACTTACCGATAGGAAGCTATCTATCGATACACAAAATAACTTACCGATAGGAAGCTATCTATCGATACACAAAAGACTTACTGATAGAAAGCTATCTATCGATACACAAAATAACTTACTGATAGGAAGCTATCTATCGATACACAAAAGACTAACTGATAGGAAGCTAACTATCGATACACAAAATAACTTACTGATAGGAAGCTATCTATCGATACACAAAATAACTTACAGATAGGAAGCTATCTATCGGTACACAAAAGACTTACTGATAGGAAGCTATCTATCGATACACAAAATAACTTACTGATAGGAAGCTATCTATCGGTACACAAAATAACTTACTGATAGGAAGCTCTCTATCGGTACACAAAAGACTTACTGATAGGAAGCTATCTATCGGTACACAAAAGACTTACTGATAGGAAGCTATCTATCGGTACACAAAATAACTTACTGATAGGAAGCTATCTATCGATACACAAAAGACTTACCGGTAGGAAGCTATCTATCGGTACACAAAAGACTTACTGATAGGAAGCTATCTATCGGTACACAAAATAACTTACCGATAGGGAGCTATCTATCGGTACACAAAATAACTTACCGATAGGGAGCTATCTATCGGTACACAAAATAACTTACTGATAGGAAGCTATCTATCGATACACAAAATAACTTACCGGTAGGAAGCTATCTATCGGTACACAAAAGACTTACTGATAGGAAGCTATCTATCGGTACACAAAATAACTTACCGATAGGAAGCTATCTATCGGTGCACAAAATAACTTACCGATAGGGAGCTATCTATCGATACACAAAAGACTTACTGATATGTCTTGAAAACAAAAGGTTCTATAGCGCAAGCCGCAGCTGGTGTGTGGGGCATGTTGTATCATAGATCTACTCTCTCTAAATTTGAATCTTTTGTACAGTTTCGCCTTTTATAATTGGATCAGACATGAGGAAAGTTAAGCAGCACCAAAAAAAAAAAAAAAAAAGAAATAATCTGTGAGATGTTTCATGTTCCATTTTTATTTATATCACAATGAGAGACCTCATGTAGGGACTATAAAATCTAGATGTAAATTATTCACATTTAACCTCTGCGTCAAATTATTTTCAAATCCAGATCTGTATCTTGCAATAAACATAAATCAACATGACTTGAAAACTAATTAGGAAATTAGTTATCATAGATTTAGATTCAGTATTAAATTTTATAAAAAATTTCCAGAATATGATTATATCAAACTAATCGAATTGGTATTTGAAAAGATCTAGTAAATCCAGATCTATAGCTTTATTCATTATTTAGATATTACAATTGTATACGTTTGATAAAATCAACTTCGAATTAAACTTCATATAGAAATAAAAGTAGCAGGGTAATGTTCAATGTATTTGTTTAATAATGGTGCATACAAGTGCCATTTTACATTGCTTTTAGCATACTGTGTCTTCTTTTTCCTCCGAAGGCGGTCGCACCTGCTGTAAGGATTCAGAGGAGAAAAAAAAAGTAAAACTCTATCATGCTGGAATTACACGCAATTTTGTTTTGAACAATTATTAGATCAAAACATTATTCGCAATATATATATATATATATATATATATATATATATATATATATATATATATATATATATTACATTTTAGAAAACTGGAATCGGAAATGGAAATTGGTTTTGTTAACTTTAAAAGTATCGATCGTACATTTTTTAAAGTTACATCTCTGTATCAGCGCCCCGTATATAATTATTGCACAAAATGCGCATGATAACCCAATTTATTAATTCTTTCTTAACACATTTTTACTCTACTAGCTTATGCATACATCCACCACATTTCAGTAAACCACGATACCCTCAGAACAGTTGTACTAGATTAGTTACTTCCATTTGTCTCAACCGCTGGGCTCTAGCCTAGTCTCGTCCAGTTTTCCTTGAATCAGCTTTATTCACTAGAATACTATTCAAATTACACAGAAATTTTACCAATCGCTTTATTCTCATTATTTGATTTAAAAATGGCTTCGTTGTCGAAAGAAAAAGTTCTCGAGTTTTTCAAAATTTACCGGTCGCATGATTGCAAACAGTATAACAGTTGACTCATTTGATTCTGAAGTGGATAAGGGTGCAATTCTGAAAAAAAAGATAAACAACTTGCACGACTCTTACCGGTAATGATGAAGGGAAGGGATAACGATGATGAGTTGGGATGGTAGAAGTGATGCAAATGAATAGGATGATGATGATGATGATAGGGATGGAATAACAATAATAAGCTGGGATGGCGGAAGTGATGCAGATGATGATGATGAAGAAGATGATGTTGATGATGATGATGATGATAGGGTGGGATAACAATGATAAGCTGGGATGGCGGAAGTGATGCAGATGATGATGATGCTAGGGGTGGGAATGATGGTGACGTCATGATTCTACTGCTCACCGTGGCACGACATCGGTGAGAGAGGCGGAGGCATTGTTGGTGCGCTGATGGTGATGATCATGAGATTGAGTGGCAATCATACCGGAAATGATAATCATGGGATTGAGTGGTAATCATACTGAAAATGGTGATTATGGGGTTAAGTGGCAATGATACCGAATACGGGAATCATGCAATTGAGTGGTAATGATACCGAAAATGATGATCATGAGGCGGGATGAAGATGGCTATATGATGCTGGCAACGGAAAAATTTCTTTTTTTTACACGGGAGTCCGTGTAATGTCGATGGCTCTTGCATTGACAGGTAAACCGACTGTGGAATGTGTTTGTTTTAGTTTACTTTACCAGCCTAGTTGGAAAGAAGGTCAAGAGAGGCTCTTAGAGATATGCACAGCAGATATGATTAAATCGATTATTCGACAAGGGACCGTAGAACAAGATTTAACTGACTTTTTAAACAGGAAGAAAACAAAAACCCACATTTCAATAGAAAATGTAAAAGGTAGAATAAAACATTTATCACAACTAATATAGGGATTGGCCTTGTATCAAATATTATTCAATTTATTCTTAATATTTTTTTAAACCTTTCTATGCTCTACATTTTGCAAGTCGTGAACGAGACTCCCTCTTTTCGGTTGTCCAGATATTGCCAGGCGGTAGCTAGACAACCTGTAATGGGCACTAGAGCTATTATTAGAATCAAGCCCACGCGTTACGCTCTGTTAACAGTAAGGTCTACGACTCGGCATAGGCTATGTCTTTATTGAGGCCATCATGGCGGACCAAAAAACAAATAACAGCGAAATTAGATCTAAAGCAAGATGCTTTTTAATAATTTCATCTTCAAGATAAAGCGGAATGAAAAAAAGATGAGGAGCAAACATAAACAAACATGTGGATCTCTATTACATCACATGAATTTTGAAACAACTTGAAATAGACGTATAACAACAGGAATAATCAATTTTTTATGCTCAGGCAAAGCAAAGAATTCGTCGGATTTCGTTTTGTTAACAGACACAAAAAGGGTACCGTGTGGCTCAACCTTTTGTTCTTGAGCTTGAGTAAAAATTAAATGTAGTAAAGGAAGAATAGTAAATTTCCTTATGACGACTAAATGTCAAGAAGGAAAAAAAAATCATATCTTTGCCTCTCACTCTTTGTTTATTTATTTTCATGGGTAGATGACGAATCACTTTAAAATTATCAAATGGTAGCAAGCCTTCTATTTTTGTTGTCAATATCTCGCATCATTACTTCATGAAATTAATAAGACCATAATCATGACGTAGGTCCTCTTTATTAATTTTTTTTAGACGCAATGTAGCTAGTTTCTGTTCTAGAACCTGAGCAAATGGTTATTTTTGGAATGTCGGTAAGTTTGATTCTTATCTTCTTCGCATAAAATAGCGCCCGCTAAGCACTTGAATACGCTGATCTATTGAAAATTTCCGAAGTTGATGAATTGAGCAGCGTCGGGTCAATAAATGTAATTTCTGGTTATACATGTACCTGTTTTCAAGACAGAGCAAAACGCAAGGGAATTAAGTACTAGCCAGTGGCTCCATCTGATTTTTGTGTCTACTGTCATCCGCATCAAGTTAAGGATTGAAATGTTTGAAATAATTAGAGGCCAACATGCAAAGCAACGCACATGACAAATAGATTGCTTTTCATAAGCTTTACTCATTTCTGGTCAATATCGACAATACTTTTTTGTCATTCAATACTTATACTAAGCATAAAAAGATCTACTAATCTGAACCTAAATTTAGTACTTCAAACTAGACGGGACAAGTGCTTTAATTTGTCCCGCCATTAAGGCAGTGCATGTCTGTTATTTTCTTTACTGGACCAATGGCAGCGAACGTTCAAGCCTTTGGTAACATATGAAAAAGAACTGAATTCTTCCGTATAATTTAATAATTATCGCATTAATTTCTATTTAACTATCGCCTCTTTCCTTCTTTACTTTCCATGCTACAACTTTTTTATTTTTTTTTATTATGCCTTTCACTAAAGAGTTAACTCAACTTGCAATTAAATTCTAGTTTCATAATTTTTTTTTAAATGTCTTTCAGTGCCAGAGGGATGCAGAGCATTTGCCTTCCCACGATGACTGCAGAATAGCAATATTTGGCTTTATGATCACCATACTACCAAAGCCTTGATTTAAAAAGAAAAAAAAATCCAGAGGGAGCAATGAAAAAAAAAATATAGGGAAGGGAAAAAAAAATTGCAATCACTATTCCTCTCCGCTATGCCTCTCTCCCCTCACTTCATATAATACTTAGTTACAACTTTATCCTCACACAAAAGAATCTTCAGTTTTTGTTTGTTTGTTGGCTTTTTGGTTGTTTTTTTTTTTTAGGGAAAATGGGGGGGGGGGGGGTGTTAAGAAATTTTTAAAATGCCACTCTTTATTTTTACTTAGACAGCAGCTAGTCACATTGAAATGAAAAGAAATAAAAAAGTTAATCAAAGACAGTGAATGGTATTATAGACATGAAGCCTGCTTAGCATCGTCGAACCTTAAAAACTATTG
>JAWDGP010001877.1:0-20000 GCA_033675545.1 Elysia crispata
GATTTTTATTTCATTTGTTCACCGCATTAAACGGTATAGAGAAAAGAATCTACTTTGCCTTTTCGTGAAACGTTGTGACTTAGTTTTTATAAATGTAATTGTAACAGAATACATAACCATGCAAGTTTTTGACAGATGCGTCACTGTGATTTCCAGCAAAGTTTTTGCTTTAGACGGTGCCATCTGATAACTTCCTCCAATAATTATTTCGTCTTATTCTGTGCGAACCTGCCATTTACTAGACGCTTCGCCATGATGACAGCGTAGAGCGGTGCTAAGTGCTCAAAAGTTAGATCTAAACCTAGGCTCTGGATCTTGTCTCAGAAAAGAAATAACCCTAAAAATATGAAGTTATCGTTGTTGACACGATCCTTACAAGAAAGTTTCCAGAAGATTGTAATAGTTGTTTTTTCTGCTGAAAAAAGAAACTAAATTAGATAAGGTCTTTTCTTGAATGTATTGTGAAATGCGAATACCTAAGGGCTAGGCCATACTGCGTGGTCACGCCTTCCCTTCCTTCCATCATGGCTGCCCAGTTATGTCATGTGACGTCATGTAAGATCGGCGGATTCTGCTCTTCAGCCAATCAGTATTCACATCGTTTCAAAATCTCATTAGATCAGGATGCCACGGATTTCCACAAAATTATGACAAACACTGCGCCGCCTTCCGGGGATTCCCGGCTGCGCAACTCTTCAAACCAGCATCAGAATAAGCGTTAAACAGGAAATATTTATAGATACGGGGTTACATACTATCTTGCTCTTCTTATGGTTGAACGTTTTGAATCTCAGGAAGAGAATGTGTACAGCCTGAAACCTCAAAACGCCCCAGTGTTATCGGACTCACCGTCAGGGTGATAGGTCAGCGTGAGAGCCCCATCTTGCCCCACGGGCTGGGACCCGTGACCGGCGAACCACTGGGCAGTTCCCCTAGGGTAGCCATCAGACAACACACTGCACGTACAGTTAACAGAATAGTCTGGACTCTGGTCTTCTACTTCGTCCACGGAACAGTCCTGGGCCACTTCCAGAAAACCTTAGAGGAAAACAGAGGACAGGAATCAGACCAGAAGTAATAGCAAGGATTAGAGATACACTGTTTAGGAGATGAATTGTGTATCAATTTGTGGAGAAAAGAGAGATGGTTGCATCAGAACAATTTAGGTGCCTTAGAGACAAGAATAATGTTTCTTTCCTGTTTGGATATGGTGGCATGCAAATCGGAAGAGGAAAATCAAATAATTCGATCTAAAAACAGACAGTGTGTCTTCGTGAGAAAGAGATGTGATGTGAATGTCATTAACAGAGAAACATTACGACAAGAAAGAGAGAGAGAGAGAGAGAGAGAGAGAGAGAGAGAGAGAGAGAGAGAGAGAAAGAGAGAGAAAGTGAGAAAAGAAAGACAGAGAGAGACGAAGAGGGAGTAAGAGAGAGAGAAAGAAAGAGAGAGAGACGGAGAAAAGAAAAGAGACAGATAAACAAGAGGGACAAACAAATAAAGTGAGGATTATGATTGCTGTGAAAAAGAAAGAATATGGGAAGAAGAAGCATACAAATTGCCTTAGTAGTACTAAAGAAGCGAAAGCACGCTCTAAAAAGCAACAAAAAAAAAGCAACTAAAAAGACAATAAACAACAAAAACCACACCAAACAACAACAACAGCAACAACAACAACCAAAAAGAACGGTTACCAAAGGGCAAACAAGTTGACCTGTAACTTTTTTCCACACGACTTCTAATTATTTTCCACCGACCACTTGCTCACAAGACAAAGTGTCTACGTAGTTTTCAAGTGTCCGCCTTACTGAGGGAGACTTCTCGGGGATTCATTGTGGTGGAGTACGGCGCATTCCACAGGGACGGTCACCCAGCACTCGGACGTGTAGTAGACCGGACCTGACCCAACCTCTGTGGCGGCGCTGGTCAGATTGGTGGACAGATAGCCCTGCTGGGAGTCCTGAACGGACACATGAAAGTAGTAGAAGTAGTGGTAGTCGTAGAAATAGTCTTGATGATGATGATGATAAAGATAACAACAACAACAAAAATAATAAAAACTAACTAACTAACTAACTAAATAATAATAATAATAATAATAATAATAATAATAATAATAATAATAATAATAATAATAATAGTAATGATGATGATGATAATAATAATAGTAATGATGATGATGATGATGATAATAATAATAATAATAACAATAATAATAATAATAATGTAATAATAATAATAATAATAATAATAATAATAATAATAATAATAATAATAATAATAATAATAATAATAATAATAAGAAGAAGAAGAAGAAGAAGAAGAAGAAGAAGAAGAAGAAGAAGAAGAAGAATTACAATAAAGTAAAAGCCACGTATCACCTAAAAGACAATCGTATACCTGCACTTATCTTATATAACCTTACAAAGTAAAACTTACAGTTCGTCTAAAATAAATGTCGATAATTGATGGTGGTAGACTTTGGTTGTTTCCATGCCATAAGTAAAAGAAGAATATATCTCCTGATTCTGTGTTGATCATAGAGTGTTGCCACACAGTAAGTGGATCAACTAGACAAAGTTTAGAGGAGGGAAAAAAATACAGATTGATTCAAATGATATACCTGAGAATAACTGATATGATCTATCTGTGATTAATTTGAAATGATTCACTTGAGATTAATTTCGTATGATTCACCTGAGACTAATTTGATATATTATGGCTGAGAATATTTGATATGATTTACTTGAGATTAATTTTTGATATGATATACCTGAGAAAAATTGATTTGATTCACCTGAGATTAATTGACATGATTCACCTGAGGTTAAAAATACTTAATTGAGATTAATAAATGGACATTATTTGCCTGGAGATTAATTTGCATATTATTCACCTGAGATTAATTTCATATGATTCACCTGAGATTAATTTAGATTTTGATTTTACTCTAAGATTAATAGGATATGATTCACCTGAGATTAATTTATATGATTTACCTAAGATTCATAGATATGATTCCTCTGAGATTTATGGATATGATTCACCTGGCATTGATGAGATATGATTCACCTGAGATTTATGGATATGATTTACCTGAGATTTATGAGATACTATTCTCTCTGGAGATTTATGGATACATGGATTTTTAACTAAAATTTATGGATATGATTTTACCTGATATATATGAGATATGATATACCTGAGATTTATGAGATATGATCTTCACCTGAGGTTATTGGATATGGTTCTGGAGATTTATGAGATAAGATTCACCTGGAGATTTATGAGATATGATTCACCTGGAGATTTTTGGATATGATTCACCTGAGATTTATGAGATATGATTTACCTGAGATTTTTGGATATGATTTCACTTGAGATTTATGAGGATAATGATTCACTTGGAGATTTTTGGATATGATTCACTTGAGATTTATGAGATATGATTTATCTGAGATTTAATGAGGATATGATTTACTCTGAGATTTATGAGATATGATTCATCTGATATTTTTGGATATGATTTAACTGAGATTTATGAGTTATGATTTACCTGAGATTTATAAGATATGATTTACCTGAGATTTATGAGATATGATTCTACCTGAGATTTATGAGATATGATTCACCTGGAGATACACGGAAGTTTTGGCATTGATGCCAGGTTGGAAAAATCACCCACGTGATGAACCCCCCCCGCCTCAGACTTGCAACACCGGTTTATGACAGGTTTCTACAGCTTGTGCAGTTTCATTGGAACATTTTATGCCCTTCTTTAAGATGTTCTCGGGTATCACGCTAATTGAATTTCTCTTTATTTCCCCCTTATACTTCGCTCAATCATCATTACACGTTGAAAAAAGAATAACCTAGAAAGAGGAAAAATGATGTTCAACGGAAAAAACAAATGCTGGGAAAAAGCATATTAAAATTAGACAAAGTTGAACAAAGCAAAAGAAGAAAGTGTTTCTAGACAAAAAATTTATGATGTGTAATTATAAGATCGAAGAGGGCTGATGATATTTCATTCATACGGGTTGATTTCTCTCAACTGTGTCCTGAGTATGTGTCCACTTTGTTTGTTTGTTATGTAATTATAAGATTTTATTTCACACTGTGAAAGGCCTTCTGTTAAGCCCAGCTTGAATTACAACATTCAGTTACCTTACTCTCTGAAATTCAATTACTAAATGTCTATAACGTCTTTCAAAAACCTAATCAATTCATTGATATAAAAGGCAAAGTTATACACGATACATAAACATGTCCATCTAGGTTGTGGCATTAGGCTGACCACGTACAACGCTGTTGTCCACTCACTATAGAATATCTGAAGCTTGTCACCACAGGCGTTCTGAGGGGTCTGGCCACAAGCTTCTACAGTACTACCTGGTCTCCATGTTGGAAGGGAAGTCAACCCTGGACACGTTGCGGATGGTCAGTGTGGATAAGGTTGAAGTGTAGGTGGCTGGAGAAGGAGGAGCTGTAAAAATCTGCAAAGTGCAGACACCCAAAGAGCACTCAATGACATGTTCTGATGCTGCCTCGGCTTGCCATGTCAGGGTGACAACACCATTAGGACAACTAGCCGTGCTGATGACGCAGGACAACATCGCCGTCTTCCTTCTTCGGCAGGATAACATACTGCTGCGGCTGTATGGACATATGTGATAACATACTGCTGCGACTGTATGGACATATTTGATAACATACTGCTTGACTGTATGGACATATTTGATAACATACTGCTGCGACTGTATGGATATATTTGATAACATACTGCTGAGACTGTATGGACATAATTTGATAACATACTGCTACACGTATGGATATATTTGATAACATACTGCTGAGAGTGTATGGAGATACTTGATAACATGCTGCTGAAAGACTAAATGGACATATTTGATAATATACTGCTGCGACTGTATGGAGATATTTGATAACATACTGCTGAGACTGTATGGAGATATTTGATAACATACTGCTGCGACTGTATGGAGATATTTGATAACATACTGCTGAGACTGTATAGACATATTTGATAACATACTGCTGAGACTGAAAGGAGATATTTGATATCATACTGCTGAGACTGTATGGAGAAATTTGATAACATACTGCTGAGACTGTAATAAGAGATATTTGATAAATATACTGCTGAGACTGTATGGAGATCTTTGATAACATACTGCTGAGACTGTGTATGGAGATATTTGATAACATACTGCTGAGACTTTATGGAGATATTTGATAACATACTCGTACTGCTGCGACTGTATGGACATATTTGATAACATACTACTGCGACTGTATGGAGATATTTGACGTAACATACTGCTGCGACTGAATGGAGATATTTGATAACATACTGCTGCGACTGTATGGATATATTTGATAACATACTGCCGCAACTGTATGGATATATTTGATAACATGTACTGCTGGAGAGTGTATGGAGATGTTTGATAACATACTGCTGCGACTGTATGGAAATATTTGATATCATACTGCTGCGACTGTATGGAGATATGTTGATAACATACCGCTTCGACTGTATGGAGATATTTGATGACATAACGCGCGCTACTGCTGCGACTGTATGGAGAATATTTAGCGGGCAATTGCAAATAATACATTTAAATACTACAACAATTATAATAAAATTATTAACATGTAACTTCGAACCATTTAGACGGGTAATGTAGTCGAAAAGATAAATGATTTGTTGGAAGATAAGTGCTGGTATATAGATGGAGTAAGATATTGGTAATGAACAACATTCATAACTTAATAAGCTACTAAGCTAACACTTACAGTATCGTTTACTATACGAGGTCAGATTAGTTACGTCTAAACACACAGGCCTATATGCGCTATCAACGTAATCGTTAAGACTAAAACATATGGACATTGAGTTATTATAAACCAACTTAACATGGGTATATGTATTAAGCTATCGAGCAGCCTATCATGGGTATCCCGTATTGAGGGTAACGAGCTACCTAGCATAGGTGGTATCCTTGATGAGTTATAAACCAACCTAGATTTTGTATCCGTACTTGGAGGTAACGAGCTACCCGAAAGCAGTGGGTATCCATATTCGATGTACGGAAACGAGCTTATCTAGTGCGGGTATCCGTATTGATGTAACGAGCAACGTAGCGTGGGTAATCCGCTGTTATTGATGTAACGAGCAACATAGCGTGGGCCATCCTGTATTGATGTAACGAGCAACTTAGAAGCGTGGGTATCCGTATTGATGTAACGAGCTACGTAGCGTGGGTATCCGTATCGATGTAACGAGTAACCTGAAGCGTGGGTATCCGTATTGATGTAACGAGCTACCTAGCGTGGGTATCCTGTGGCTCTGATGTAACGAGCAACCTAGTGTGGGTATCTGTATTGAGGTAACGAGCAACGTAGCGTGGGTATCTGTATTGATGTAACGAGAGCAACTCCTAGCTTGGGTATCCGTATTCTGATGTAACGAGCAACCTAGCGCAGTGGGTATCCGTTGACATTGATGTAACCAGCAAACCTTTAGCGTGGAAGGTATCTGTATTGATATGTAACGAGCAACCTATCTTAGTTGGTATCCGTATTGATGTAACGAGCAACCTAATGGCGTGGGTATATGTATTGATGTAACGAGCAACCCTAGTGGGTATCCGTATTGAGGTAACGAAAGCAACCTAGCGTTGAAGGTATCACACCGTATGCCGATGTAACGAGCAACCTAGCGTGGGTAATCCGTATTGATGCTTGTAACGAGTACAACCTAGCGTGGAGGGTATCCGTATTGATGTGATCAACGAGCAATTTAAGGGTATCCGTAATGATGTAACGAGCAATTTGAAGCGTAAGTATCCGTATTGATGTAACGAGCAACCTAGCGTGGGTATCCGTATTGATGTAACGAAAGCAACCTAGCGTGGGTAGCATCCGTATTGATGTAACGAGGAACCTAACGTGGGTATCCGTATTGATGTAACGGGAGGAACCTAGCGTGGAGTATCCATGATTGAGGTATAACCCAACTAGATTGGGTATCGGTATTCATATTTTCAGTAATAATACCTGAAATATCTCTCCTGGATTTCGTTAATCAAGATTAGGTATCTATTCTTACCAGGCAGCATACCAGTTTTTTAGTTTTTGTTATTATTTCTTTGTTATAAACAAAGTGCGTTTCCACCTGTGTTCTTTCTCATCATGGTATGAATTTATCTAAAAAAAGACCAGCTTTACCTCAAGTAGTGTGTTTTGCTTTATCTCAAGTAGTGTGTTTCGCTTTATCTCAAGTACTGTTTCTTCATTTTATCTCTAAAGTAGTGTGTTTCAGCTTATCTTAAGAAGTATGCTTTTCGCTTCACTTCAAGTAGTGTGTTTCACTTTTACCCCAAGTAGTGTGTTTCGCTTTACCCCAAGTAATTTGTTTCACTATACTCTATAGTAATTTGTTTCGCTTTTCCCCCAACCAGTGTATTTCGTTTTACCCCGGAACGTGTATTCCAATTTATCTCAAGCAATGTCTTTTTTCGCTTTATCCCTAAGTAGTGTGATTAGCTTCACCTCAAGTAGTGCCTTACATTCCTCAAGTAGTGTATTTTTACCGTTTATTATTCAAGAAGTGTGGTTTAGCTTTTAATCCAAGTAGTGCTTTTTACGTTCCCCAAGTAGCGTGTTTCGCTTTGAATTCCTGCTAGTGTGTTTTCCATTACCACAGAAGTAGTGCTCTACTTTACTTGCAAGTAGTGTGTTAAGCTTTACCCCAAGTAGTGCTTTACTTTTACCCAAGTTGTGTGTTTTGGGCTTTATCTTCAAGTAGTAGCTACTTAACCTCAAGTAGTGCTTTTACTTTTACCCCCAAGTAGTGTGTTTCAGTTTTTATCTCAAGTAAGTGCTTATCTTTTACTCCCAAGTAGTGTGTTCAGCTACAAAATATCTCAAGTAGTGCTTTACTTTACCCTGCAAGCAGTGTGTTTCTGCTTTTGCCTTGCAAGTGGTGCTTTACTTTGCAGAAGTAGTGTGTTCCTTTTATCTCAAGTAGTGTGTTTTCTCTTTACCTCAAGTAAAGGTGTTTTGCTTTACCTAAAGTAAGTGTGTTGCACTTTACCTCCAGTAGAGTAAGTTTCTTTCTACCTTTCAAGTAAGTTTGTTTCGTTTTACCTCCAAGTAGTGTGTTTCGCTATACCGCAAGAAGTAGTGTTTCTCTTCACCTTCAAGTAGTTTGTTTTCTCTTTACTCTCAAATATGGATTGTTTCGTTTTTACCTCATGTATTGTGTTTCACTTTTACCTCAAGTAGTTTGTTTCTCTTTACTCTCAAGTAGTTTGTTTCTCTTTACTCTCCAAGTAGTTTAGCCACTTACTAAAGTAAGGTGTTTTCTACTCAAGGTAGTTTGTTTCTCTTTACCTCAAGTAGTTTGTTTCTCTTTACCTCAATTAGTTTGTTTCTCTTTACCTCATGTAGTGTGTTTCGCTTTACCTCAAGTAGTGTGTTTCTCTTTACCTCAATTAGTTTGTTTCTCTTTACCTCATGTAGTGTGTTTCGCTTTAACTCAAGTAGTGTGTTTCACTTTACCTCAAGTAGTTTGTTTCTCTTTACCTCAAGTAAGGTGTTTCTCTTTACCTCAATTAGTTTGTTTCTCTTTACCTCATGTAGTGTGTTTCGCTTTAACTCAAGTAGTGTGTTTCACTTTACCTCAAGTAGTTTGTTTCTCTTTACCTCAAGTAAGGTGTTTCTCTTCTCTTACCTCAAGTAGTTTGTTTCTCTTTTACCTCAAGTAAGGTGTTTTTACCAAGTAGTTTCTTTACCCTCAAGTAAGGTGTGTTTCTCTTTACCTCAGAAGTATTTTTAGGAAAAGCTTTCTCCTTTACACTCAAGTAAGGTGTTTCTCTGCCTCCAAGTAAGGTGTTTCTCTTTACCTCAAGTAGTTTGTTTCTCTTTACCTCAAGTAGTGCTATATTTTAACTCAAGTAGTGTGTATTTCTGCTTCACCCCAAGTAGTGCTAGAGTACATTTTTAACTCAAGTAGTGTGATTCGTTTTACCTCAAGTAGTGTGTTTCTGCTTTCCCACACTCAAGTAGTGTGTTTCTCTTTTCACCTCTAGTGAGGTGTTTCACGCTTTAACAATTTCAGAAGTAGTGTATTTAGCTTTACCCCAAGTATTGATTTACTTTACTCCTCAAGTAGCGTGTTTCAGTTTACCTCAAGTAGATGTGTTTACGGCTTTACCTCCACAATTAGTGTGTTTCTTTTTACTTCAGAAAGAGTAAGTGTTTTTCGCTTTACTTTGCTTAAGCTGTGGTTTCTACACTTTACACCTCAAGTAGTGTGTTTCGCTTACCTGAAGTAGTGAGTTTAGCTTTACTTCAAATAGTGTTTTTCGAATTACTTCAAGTAAGGTGTTCCTCTTTACCTCAAGTAGTGTTTTTCGCCAATTACCTCAAGTTGTGTGTTTCGTTTTTAACGCACATGGGCAAGTGCAGTAAAGATATATTGCGTCTAAGATTGGCGTACGAAGGCGCACTAGTACATGTACACCTGTTGTGAAACATACTTGTACAGGTACAATTGTTTGAGTTAATTCTTTTTATGTATACCTGTACAGGTGCACTATCTGTTCAGGTAACATTTTCAGGTAACTTATGGAGGATCACCTGCTGAGGTACATTTGTGTTACACAGGTACATCTGTTCAAAGTAAATTTGTTCAAGTATACTTTCAACTGGCAAGTGCACTTGTTCAGGTACACCTTGTCCAAGTCCTGCAGTGTGAAGCACTAACCTGTTGTACAGCAGCAGGAGAAAGCACCAGTACTGACAGAAGCATAGCGAGTTGTCTACCCCTGACATGTGAACCAGTACTGCAAGTATGGGACGGAACAAGAGAGGAGAGGGGTTGGGTTGGGTGGGAAGTAAGCAGGGGAAAAAAAAGGCTCCGAAACAGATGTGAAACCGTTCGAAAATCACACTTGAGGAAGGTGTTTGGAAGATTTGACATTTGTCATTTTACTATCTCCCCACGACATTAAGGTATAAAAAAACCAGTGGATAGAATATAGCCCGTTAAACACAAAAGCAAATCTAGCGTTAATCTTTCATTTTCCATTTATGAACTATTCAGTTTTGATGCTTCTAAATGAAAGTTTTTTCTGTAATTGTAAAATTCGAGCTTACTTTTCATTTATAACTACCACGGCGTAACTTCCTCTAATTAGACAATCATTCATCATCATCACATTTACTATCATCATCATAATATTAATAATAATAATAATAATAATAATAATAATAATAATAATAATAATAATAATAATAATAATAAAAATATGCCGCAATATATATACATATATATATATAATATATACATATATATATATATATATATATATATATAATATATATATATATATTCATTTTCATGAAAATTCAAAAGGGTTTCATTCCAAACAAGAGATGATAATTTTTGTTTATACATTTGAGGTATAGATATTTATGTATATATATATATATATATATATATATATTCTTGGAAGGAAAAAAAGAAGAGACAGGAGAGAAAGAAAGAGAGAGAGAGAGAGACAGAAAGAAAGAAAGAAAGAAAGAAGAGAAAGAGAGAAAGAAAGAGGGAGAGAAGAGAAAGAGAGAGATAGAGAAAGAGTGAGAGAGAGAGAAAGAAAGGAAGAGAGAAAGAGAGAGAAAAGGAAGAGAGAAAGAGAGAGAGAGGAATAGAGAAAAAGATCCCCTAAGGTTCCTGTATCTAAGTCTCTCACCTATCATCGATTGGTTCTTTGCTTCCAACTTGAGAGGCGTACAGATCATAGAAGAAGCGCTCCCCACCCCTACCCCCCCCTTCACCACCCGGCCCTCTTGGTGTATTTAGGCTCTGTGTGCTCCACAGCGGTAGTGAAAGGGGTTGCTATCACAGAATGTCAATAGACCCTGAATGATCTGTCAGCAGCGGCGTGAACTTAAGCCTGAATTCTGGGTGGAGAAACCTAAAAGAGTCTGGCCTAAAAGTGGTCCCCTCCTCACTCCCCACCCCATTTACACAAAAGATTGAAAGTGATGGCTTAGAATGAATAAATAAAACCCAGTCCTTTTCAAGAAGAGTTTTAGATAAATGTTACTTTTGATGTGAAGAATATTGTTGTTGTTGTTGTTGAGAATGTTGTTGAATTAGAAATGAGTGTCGTTGTTACTATGGCTTCATATGTACTGTTGTACTGAGGCCATGTACTTGGCTTAGCATAGGCATTGGAGTACTGAGTGTCGATGTACTATGGCTTCATATGTACTGAGTACTGAGTGTCGATGTACTATGGCTTCATAGGCATTGAGTACCTGAGTGTCGGTGTACTATGGCTTCATATGTACTGAGTACTGGCAGTGTCGATATGTACTATGGCTTCACTTAGGCACGTTGAGTACCTCGAGTATCGATGTACTATGGCTTCATATGCACTGAGTACTGAGTGTCGATGTACTATGTCATAGCCATTGAGTACTGAGTGTCGATGTACTGTGGCTTTCATAGCCATTGAGTACTGGAGGTTAAGATGTACTATGGCTTCATATGTACTGAGTACTGAGTGTCGATGTACTATGGCTTCATAGGCAATATACTGAGTATCGGTGTACTATGGCTTCATATGTACTGAGTAATTATGTCGATGTACTATGGCTTTGAAGTCATTGAGTACTGAGTAATGGTGTACTATGTCTTTATATGACCGGCGGTCGAGTGGCTGATGCGTCATGTGGCTTCGAGAAATATTGAGTACTGGCGGTTGTGATGTACTGTGGCTTCATAGCCATTGAGTACTGAAAAGTGTCGATGTACTATGGCTTCATAGGCATTGGAGTACTGATTGTTGATGTACTGTGGCTTCACAGGTACTGAGTACTAGGCGTCGATGTACTATGGCGAATTATATTTTTCGTTAGGCCCGGCATTACGAGGAGAACATCCAATTGTGTTCTTAATTTCTCTCCAGCCCTTTTGAGTATCAGCTTAAACTAAATCAACTAGCCAAACACAGTCATGTCCCCAAGCCTAGATAAAAGAGAAGCTTTTGTTTATTTAGTTGAAATGGAACCGGTCCACAATGAGGCCGCCCTGAATTTGGGGTTGTTTTTTTTATTTTTTTTTATATCAAACTGATCGAAACTGGACTAGGAGTAGTGGATGATAATGAATATCCAACAAAAGGTTTAAACCACAACCACCTTGTTCAACTAGTCGTGGTTCAATCAGTTCCATTAGGAGAATAGAGGACTATAAAAAATTTACACGATCAATTCTTTCTGAGCTTGAAAAACCATTTCAATTCCTTGTCTACAACTCTTGTTTTTACCAAGACATTAACCACATATGGATTATATTAACTTCTACCAAATTGATTTGTCGGAAATAATTGCAAAAAAATCAAACTTTAATGAATTTGTGCTGAAATATAATTGATTTGCTTGCAAGATTTTATTTTTTGAGTTTTTTTGTAGATTAAACAAATTTAATTTAGTCAAATCCTCATGAAAACCTGATTACAAAAAAAAAAAAAGAAATCAGAAAAAATTACAAGCATGTCTAATAATTCACGAAAGATTTAGTAGTTCCAATAAAAACAATCAGAAACAAAACAATTAAACAACAACAAGAACAAAACGGTCGTAAAGGTAAAAATTGTATCTGAATAAAGAATAATCCATGTTGGATCTCTTTCAGTATATTTGTCAGCCTTTTTTTTCGCATCTCACATTAAGAGCTCACAAAATCTTAACTTTCTATTTACCATGAAAATTACTTCTGGTTTTGAAGGAGAGGAAAAGAAAAATGCTCTATTTCAAAACACCAGTTATAAACATTTCAAAACTTAAATCGACTTGGCATTATTAATGAACGTCTTACTTGCTAAGTAGCAACAGGTGCAGGACCCAAGGCCGCTAAGTCTCCTTTGTGCTGTTAAGGAATTGGTCTTAAACTTCCAGTCTAGTCCAAACAAATCGGTTGTCTCCAATTGCAAACATTGTGGCATAGGAACAAATAACTGGCAAGACTGGTTCTCCTCATTATCGGTTTCCACAAGACCCCAGGCCCGGTATATACTGTACACAGACTGGACTGAGCCTGGTCAAGCCAAGGGCTCTAACTCTTGTGATATTCCTCAGCAGTTACCACACTTCCGCTCTCATCCCTAGAGTTATCCCCGTGTCCACTAGTAGCGAGCGGCGGGTGTCATTACACAACGGGGGAAAAGTAGGACAAGTATGACTATCTGACTATCTGACTACCTGACTATCTCCCTTCCTCATGGCTCAGAGACAATGGACTAGTATTTTCGACCTTCATTATTATGACCTTCTGTATCTCTTAATTCTCTACACGGTCTATATACCGCACTCAAAATCATTATTGTTATGATCTTCTGAATCTCTTATTTCTATACACGGTCTATATACAGCACTCAAAGCATTATTGTTACGACCTTCAGCAACAACATCTGAAAACAAGAAAAAACCAAAAAAAAAAAAAAAAAGAAAACGAAAAACAACCAAGCAAAAAAAACAACAACAACTACAACACAAGAATAAGAACAAAAAATATAAAAAAAAGAGGAAAAAAGAAATACAAACAATAAAGAAATCAACGTATTATTTAATCCATAAGTATTAAAGATTTAACAAGGAATATTTTCTGAGATATACTTTCATTAGATAAACAAAGTTTAAACATGAGCAATTTGGAAAGTTTCTGGTTTTAACCTGTGCAATATGGAAAGTATCGATTTTAATTTAAAGTAGTTGCGAAAGTTATCGATTTTAATTTAAATAATTGCGTGAAAGTATCGATTTTAACTTGAGTAATATGGAAAGTATTGAATTGAACTTAAGTAATACGGAAAGTATCAGTTTTAACTTGAGTATTTGAAAATAATATCGGTTTTAGCTTGAGTAAGTTGCAAAAAGTATGGAGTTTAACTTGAGTAATTGTGAAAGCATCGGGTTTAATCTTGAGAAATTGTAGCCTTGAAAATATCAGGCTCGGGTTTAACTTGGGTAATTGCGGTAAAAGTATTGATTTTCACTCGAGTAATTGTGAAAGTAACGGTTATAATTGAGTTATTGGGAAAGTATCGGGTTTAACTTGAATAACTGCGAAAGTATCGCTTTTTCATTACAAAATATTCATCGTTTTATTTTTGTGTGTGACAAAGCGAGGGCTAGGAGGGTTTTTGTAAACCGAATGCCCAATTCACATGGCAACTAAATCAAATAATACTCAACTTTAAAGCTGACTCCAGACCCATTTATTTCCCAAAGTTACTCGGTACATACGTGCCACAAATCAATCAGGAATTCTTAAATTTAATTGCGTGTTAAATTAATGGCGGAAACAATCAAGATTGCCAAATCAAGTCACAACTAAGTATATTACAAAATGCCATAATTTTATCTTAAAGCATATTCCAATCATCCACACATTGTGAAGCTGTATGGTTTTGTAGTTATTGATAATATTGCTATATAAAACTGAAGATAACAAATTGCACACTGAGATTATTGAGGTGAAAAACAACAGAAATTTGACTAAATATAACATTTAACCTAATTTAGCGCCCCCCCCCCCTTTTTTTTTTTCTCTCTTCACAAATCAAAATCTCAGTCTGGATAACTTAGAAACCAGACCCCAAAAAAGTAAAATAAAACTGCCAGTGGAAATCAGAGAAATCGAATGGATAGAACTTTATCCACGAGGAAACATTTTTTTACGACCGATAACCGGTGTTGAGATTGTGTTTGAGGTCTGGGCTCCCGCTGTGAACCGGGTTTTCCCAAGAGTGAACCCCGGTGACCTTTCAGATCCGGAGTGAAACCAAAACACTGTGGCCGCCACTCGGAGCCCGGACATGTATCCGTGTCATCAGCCTTTCACCTCCGGATGTTCCTTGTCCCTCACATACCCCGACAGTTATCTTTCTTGGGCTGGCCGTGGGGGTGCAGAGATTGATAGGGCTGGCGCAACACTCGCCGGAACAGGAAGGTAGGAGCCCCATGTCGTGAACATCCTTGTGTGTCAGGTTTACACGACAGGTCTGCCCAAGACTTCCTAGCAGACGAGATTCTCTCATACAGTGTCTCCTCGTCGTGTGACACACACATGAAGGTACATTTATCTCCAACAAGGTCCGACCCTTGGCCATAGACCTTTAACCCCGACATAGTCTTGATGCGACCATCCGAGGCGCACGTTTCATCATCGTAAAACAGTTCCAATCCTCCGCATGGTTCGCTTCCTCTGTGTCGAAGATCACGTGTCGCGCTGTGCGCACCTTGAACGTCCAGAAGTCTCTCACAATCTTTCCTCCACATCCGTGGCAAAAGGCAGCAGGAGCTGGTTGCGGGCTGACCCCCAACGTTAACCCGATCCACAAGACCGGTTCCCACCCGGCGCTTATCGGGTCCCCTGCATTCGTCAAAACGGATGCACCATCGGTCTTATCCGGTCGACACGGACTTGTCCAGGTGACCCTGACGCTTCGCTGTGAGGTCTATCATCGCGTTCAGTCTCTTGCGCTGTTTGTCAGTCTGTATTTTAGGTAAGTAGTGTTCACGAAAATCTAGGACTGACATAAAAAAAAAAAAAAAACCGGGATGGCCTGGATTCTTCTTGCATTCTGACCAGAAGTTTTTACTGTTTGTTGACTCATCACCTTCTCCAAACACTTGACATTCATGGTGGACTGGAATATCAAAAGACAAATGATGTCCAAACAATGATTTGTTTTTACTTTCTGTCTTTTTCCTACTTACAAATACGTAGTAAGGACCCTCTTCTTTATTTTTCACCTGTCTCTTAGTTTCTTTCTTCCTCCTCTCTTTATCTCTCCCACTCTCTCTCTCTCTCTCTTTCTCTATTTCACTCGCAATCTCCTCTCAAACTTCCTTTTAAGTACGTCACGCATACAGCAGTACAGAAGAAAAAAATAAAAAGAAAGCTAATAAAGAAAAGAGAGGAGAAAAGAAATCAATAATAATGACTACTATTACTACTACTACTACTACTACTACTACTACTACTACTACTACTACTACTACTACTACTACTACTACTACTACTAATACTACTACTACTACTACTACTACTACTACTACTACTACTACTACTACTACTACTACAACCATCACCACCACCACCACCACCACTACTACTACTACTACTACTACTACTACTACTACTACTACTACTACTACTACTACTACTACTTCTACATCTACTACTACTACTACTACTACTACCACCACCACTACTACTACTACTACTACTACTACTACTACTACTACTACTACTACTCTACTACCACTCCTACTTCTACTTCTACTACTACTACTATTACAACAACAACTACTACTACTACTATACTACCACTGCTACTGCTACTGCTACTACTACTACTATTACAACAACTACTACTACTACTACTACTACTACTACTACGACTACTACTATTACTACTTTTAAGGCAGTTGATACCATTTTCACTCCACAGAAATGGCGGACTTGTTTGGATTTTTTCATCTGGGTCACTGAAATAAGAGAGAAAACAAGTTATCTTTTAAATATCTGCTTGCTATCTTTGTCTTCTGTAACAGTTTCTATGTGCTGTGTCCACCCCGTGGGTGAGTGTCTTTTAGTTGATAGGTTATAGCGTGTCTTCTTTTCTTTTTCTTTTTTTTACTTCGATTGTCACCTCAATTTTTATTACATTTTCCTGTTCTTTTTTTTTTAACCTACGTTCTGTTTAGGCGTTATTATTTCTCATTCTTTTATATCATTAATCAATAATACTGATGTTATTAGAAGTATTAATAGAGGTGGGGTGGTGGTAGTAGTAGCAGTAGTAGTAGTAGTAGTAGTAGTAGTAGTAGTAGTAGTAGTAGTAGTAGTAGTAGTAGTAGTAGTAGTAGTAGTAGCTGTAGTAGTAGCAGTAGTAGTAGTAGTAGTAGTAGTAGTAGTAGTAGTAGTAGTAGTAGTAGTAGTAGTAGTAGTAGTAGTAGTAGTAGTGGTAATAGCAGTAGTAATTGTGTTAGCAAAATGAAGAGTAAAAGGAGGAGGGGGAAGAGAAGGAGGAGGAGAAGGGGGAGGAGAAGAGGAGGAGGAGGAGAAGAGAAGGAGGAGGAGGGGAAGAGAAGGAGGAGGAGAAGGAGGAGGAGGAGGGGAAGAGGAGGAGGAGGAGGGGAAGAGAATGAGAAGAAGGGGAAGAGAAGCAGAAGTACTATGATTATATTGTCACCGACTATTGCTACATTTTATTTCTTATTCCTCTTGTTCTGACACCACCAACCACTTCACATACTCGTGTGTTTTCTCTGTCGCCATCAGGATCGCTCCACAGCTATGATGTCTCCACAAAGTCGCTGAAAATCAAAAGAATACGAGTCAACGTGTTGACGATAGCGCGGGAATGTTCAAGTCTAGACATGTAGGCTATACAAAGTACAATCAAAATTTGATTTAGACCTACACTCTAAATTTCTTACATAGGAATAAGTTCGTGTCTACATCTGGATCTAAACTCATCTCAGAAGGTGAATCTATTTCAATGTAGAATTGCGAGTCAAATTCTAGTGTTTAAGAAGAAGAGGTGAAGATTCTTAGCGATTAACAATTAGTAATTGTCAAACAACTTTATTATTTCTTACTCAACATGCATGCATAGGCTAGCTGATTCCTGTAAGTCTACTTCTATAGAAATAAATTGACCTACACTACAGTAAATGCTATTTTTAGAAACATTTACATCGCGGTAAGTCTAGTTTTTAGAATTGAACATTGCAATAATTTAGGTTTGAAGCAATCTTAATTCTGTCGTGACGCGCAGGTTTGGAGAATATTTGCTACATTAAGGGAAGAAAAAACTGTTCTCAGTAAACAGAACTATTGTTTTCATAAAGTTCAAAACTTGAAGACTAAAATGCAGTATGGCGCGTGAGAATCAAACTTCACTAGAAGTTATACCATATGGTCTGAAAGACGTTCTGCCACCAGCTGGCTTCACCGTAGATATAGAGAGTGCCAGATGGTTAGTCGCTCCAGCTAGCAGAGTGAGGCTTAGTGGTTCGAGTCCTGGCTGAGCCTGGTAGGTGTTTGGTGGAGATCTCAGTTTACCTGCTAATTCCTAAATTCTGAAGCTCACCGGCAGCCCAAGAGCCTCTCTGAGTGTAGAGACTACAGCAGCAGAGCATTAAGAAGTGTCTGTTATGCTGAATTTTAGTTGTTGCATTTGCTAAATTCCTTGACAGCTAATCGCCTAGACACGCGGAGAATAGAAAATAAAAGCAAATCTAAAAACAAAACAAAACCCAACCAACCGAAATTTCCATATTGGAAATTCGAACAACAAATAGAAAAACTAAGATGTACAGTTAGTTACCAGTTTTGGAATCTGAACAAAATAATTAGAAAATTTCACACCCCCTAGCACAGAAAACCCACCTTCAACCTGAAATCCGGAACTCGCAGGTCCAAAACCAGTGCTGGCACAACGAACTGTTTTCCTCTCCCTCTCAGCCGGAGCTACGTCTGTGCTGATTTGACCAAGTCTTGTTCAGGCTATGGCAGCGAGCCGAACTGGTTAGCTACTGTTGAACCCAGCGTTCACTTTTTATGGACTCGGAGGGAGGGAGACCAGGTCACATGACTCCGCAGAATCTTCTGATGCATTGTTAAGATAACACGAATGTCAAGGCCGTTCTCTTCTCTCATTTCTTTAGTCGTTAGTTCTAAGATCGGTGCAGCCCCTGCAGAGCATCGGTGAAACTACGTCATGCTGATAACAGGCAGTAGAAATATACAATGCTTGTTCCGTAGGAAAACACAAAACAGGATTAAATATGTAATCATGTGAACATTTGTATAAAAAAAATTCCCAGAATTATGCTCTAAGCTATTTATAGAAGTTCCTCGGCAGAAAGTGACCAGCCAGAAACCTCACTGATCTCCCGGAGGAGCAGCTATTGAAACCAGAGCGTCACATTAACATACTGATAAAATCTTTGACGAACTGTAGTTGGGGACTCAGTCAGCCCCTGAGGGTTCGAACCCCAGATCTTCAGCCCCTAGAGAGGAGTGTCTACCACTAGACCAGGGCGTAGATACCTGGACAAAGATCTAAAAAACTTGAAATAAAAGAGATTTGAAACCTTTCCCCAAAGATTCGAACCCCGGACCTCCAGCCCCTAGAGGCGAGTGTCTACCACTAGACCACAGCGTAGATCCCTGGACAAAGATCTAAAAAACTTGAAATAAAAGAGATTTGAAACCTTTCCCCAAAGATTCGAACCCCGGACCTCCAGCCCCTAGAGGCGAGTGTCTACCACTAGACCACAGCGTAGATACCTGGACAAAGATTTAAAAAACTTGAAATAAAAGACATGCGAATCATTTGAGGAGGTTTAACAAGCAATTTAAATTCGGGGACACACAATCATTGGCTCGAAACGAAAAATAAAATCCCCTGAAAATTTGAAGAAGAAATATCTTCTGTTTTTTTTTTCACCCATAAACTAGAAGAAAATATTTTGTTTGTAGCAAAACTAAAGAAAAGAACCTTTTTACGTGTGAAACATTTTTTTAAGTCTTCTAAAATTCGAAACAAATCCGCCACACACAAAACAAAAAAAAAAACAAAACAAAACAAAAAAAAAAGACATAAGAAGATATGAAAAAAGCCTCTCACGCAATCACAAAAAACCCAAAAGCAAAGGGAAAAAATGTTAAATTTCCGTTAAAAACTTTCCCAACTGAGCAAATAACTGTGATACTCGAGCAAGCGCAGAATTCAAAGAAAACATTTGTTTTTTGAAAATCACAGCCCCCTAACTTGCACAGGCTTTCGTTCGACCAGGAAGTGATTATGTCCAGGTTAACTAAGTGGATCTTCCCTGGGGGAGACTATCTGACTCGAGCAGACTCCAGATATCCGTTTCGA
>JAWDGP010001877.1:27500-42491 GCA_033675545.1 Elysia crispata
GCGCGAGTTCAGTGTACCGGTCAAGCAGCTGGGGGAGGGGACACACAGGTTCCAGGCCTACATCTACCCTAACGTGACCGGTTGGGAGAGTCGGGTGTCCAGTATACCACTGGACAAGACCGTGAAACTCTGTGAGTACCTTGGGCCACAGTGTGCATGACTTGGATTCAATAGCTTTAAAATTTGAGATGCGAAGTCTAAGCTTGTCTTTAAGGAGCGAACTACTATGTAGTGGAAACACACACATACACACATACATAGTTATATATAATGAATCTAGAGTAACTATCATATTCTCTACACCTATGTGTTTCAAATCTCTTTTCATCAAGCGAATCAAAAAAAAAAAAAAAAAAAAAAAAAAACACATTCAAATGCGGAAGTAAATTTAATAATAAAAAAAAACCAACTCTTAAAAACATGTTCTTAAACCCCTTTAACTTTTAAAGTCGACGCCCTATTCTAACGCAGTACTGAACTGAATAAGAACTTTTATATATATGTATGCATGTATGTATGTATGTAGTATGTGTGTATGTGTGTATGTATGTATTTTTGTATGTATGTATGTATGTTTGTATATATATATATATATATATATATATATATGTATGTATGTATGTATGTATGTATGTATGTATGTATGTATGCATGTATGTATGTATGTAGTATTGAAGTTTTCTCCACTGCCCACCCCCTCCCCCTGATCCAGGCTTCCCCGAGGTCTCCCACTCGTGCTCCCCTGAGATGACGTCAGGCTACTTCCTGGAGCAGTCGGCCACGTGTAACTGTACCGTTACGTCTGACGGTTACCCCAGAGATCACGCCCAATGGTTCACGCGGGACGTGACACCGCAACTGGAGCACGGCACTTCTGTATCTAGCACGTGACACATACGGTAAAGTGTGCGTTGAAAGTATACTTCAAGTGGAAGATTTCCCCAGGAATGTACTTTTTAAAATAGAAGTTTTCTGTACTAAGCCTATTAATGTGATTGTTTAGTTGCTTTGTTCATTCTGGATCAGGAATGTCAAGGTATGAAACTCACGTACATCGATGGCACAGACGGTGTAAAAGGTATGAAGTAATATCTTAGATAAAAAAAAACAAACACGCTCAAATTTTCAATGGCTCCAGGTTGTTAAATATTTCTGCAGAATAAATTGAATAAAAAACAGTCGACACCGTTTTGAAATTTTCATTTTCCTGATATAATTGGTCTACACAAATGTCATCTGCTTTTCTAATTTGCATTATTGCGGAGTAGAGAGGGGTGTTTAACTTGTCTTTTCCTTCTATTATTTTTCAATTTCTGAACGGAGTCGTGGTCTTGTGGTAGACTCTCGGATTTCGGAGCGGTGGTTCCGAGTTCGATTCCTGATATGGCCAAGAGCAATATTGAATCCTCCCACCTTAATCACATCTAAATGGGTATGGGCTATGGACAGTGAAAGATTCTAATCAGTAAACTCTAATGCCGCACTGGTTCAAAAGTTGATTCTAATTTTATTATTATTATTATTATTATTATTATTATTATTATTATTATTATTATTATTATTATTATTATTATTATTATTATTATTATTATTATTATTATTATTATTATTATTATTATTATTATTATTATTATTATTATTACCATTACTATTATTATTATTACTATTATTATTATTATCATTATCATCATCATGATCAACATCATCATCATTATTTTTATCATCATCATCACTATCATTATCATCAACATTATTATTAATATTATTATTATTATTATTATTATTATTATTATTATTATTATTATTATTATTATTATTATTATTATTATTATTATTATTATTATTCTTATTATTATTATTATTATTATTATTATTATTATTATTATTATTATTATTATTATTATTATTATTATTATTATTTTAATCATTATCAGGATCAACATCATCATCATTATTTTTATCATCATCATAGTGATCATTATTATTAATATTGTTATTATTTATATCATTATTTTTATAATTATTATTATTATTATTATTATTATTATTATTATTATTATTATTATTATTATTATTACTACCATCCTCATCATGATCAACATCAGCATCATTATTTTTATCATCATTCATCATGATTATCATCATCCTCATTATTCTTATTATTATTATTATTATTATTATTATTATTATTATTATTATTATTATTATTATTATTATTATTATTATTATTATTATTATTATTATTATTATCATCACCATCATGATCAACATCATCATCATTATTTTTATCATCATCAACATCATCATGACCAGGGGTCAGTGGAGCATGAGTCTGGTATCGGGGTTCGCTGTGAGTATGGAGAAGTTTGTTTGCGCTCACAAACTGTGGAACGTGGAATAGTTTTTCTGGACATTTAACAATACTGGCCGTGCAAACGTTTTAGGTACATTTTATCACAAACGACGATTTTAACTTCAAGTTAAAGCATCAAAAAGTAGGTTCTACTTTGCATACAGACATGTCTGAACGCAAATAGATGCTTTGGGAGAATATCTCGTGATTTGAAAACGCTTTGAACAAATAATAAAAAAAAGGCTTTGATTTAATATTGAATTCTTATGATAAATATCTGCACTGAGAAATTATTTAGTGGAGATAATAAAACTATACGAACACCAAAAAATGATAGGCACTGAAAAAAAGGGTTATAAAACTATCTTGCCCGTTTTAATCTTTTATCAATGTATACCAATTTGATCAACATGCTACAGATAGCAAGTAGAACGAGCACGCATTTACTGACCTATTTTGATTCCAGAAATTCCTATTTATTTTAATCATAGCCTAGACATTTGTATTAACTAAAACGCTTTGAACCTATCCATGCTTTCTGGTACAAGCTATATTAAAGTAGATTACATTTTTCACGGAACAGTAATATTATACATCGTTCATATCTGTTATAAAAAAAGGATCCAATGTCGCGAAAATAGCAGTTCAAAGTCGCAAAATATAAATTCTTCTTACTCTATTCCCAAGACGGAAGAAAGTATATTCTTGGTTATCCTATGACATTCTTGGTTATCCTATGACATTCTTGGTTATCCTATGACATTCTTGGTTATCCTATGATATTCTTGGTTATCCTATGACATTCTTGGTTATCCTATGATATTCTTGGTTATCCTATGACATTCTTGGTTATCCTATGATATTTTTGGTCATCATATAATGTTCTTCCTATGATATTCTTGTTTATCCTATAACATTCTTGATTATCCTATGATATTCTTGGATATCCTATTTTCTTGGCTTTCCTTTTTACATTCTTAGTTATCCTATGATATTCTTAGATATCCTATGATATCATTCGTTATCCTATGATATTTTTGGTTATCCTATAATATTCTTGGTTATCATATGATATTCTTCCTATGATATTCTTGGTTATGATATAATATTCTTCCTATGATATTCTTGGTTATCCTATAATATTCTTGGTTATCATATGATATTCTTCCTATGATATTCTTGGTTATCCTTTGATATTCTTGGTTATGATATAATATTCTTCCTATGATATTCTTGGTTATCCTATAACATTCTTGATTATCCTATGATATTCTTGGTTCTCCTATGATATTATTTGATATCGTATATTCTTGGTTATCCTTTTACATTCTTAGTTATCCTATGATATTCTTAGTTTCCTATGATATCCTTCCTTATCCTATGATATTTTTGGTTATCCTATGATATTCTTTATTATCCCATGACATTCTGAGTTACCCTATAACATTCTTGGTTTTCCTGTGATATTCTTAGTTTTCTATGATATCCTTCCTTATCCTATGATATTTTTGGTTATCTTATGATATTCTTGGTTATCCTATAACATTTTTAGTTATCCTATGATATTCTTGGTTATCCTATAATATTATTAGTTATCCTATGATATTCTTGCGTATTCTATGATATTCTTTGTTATCATTTGACATTCTGAGCTACCCTATTACACTCTTGGTTTTCCTATTATATTCTTCGTTCTCCTATGATTGGGTTTTTTGATTATCCTATAACATTCTTGGTTATTCTATGACATTCTTTATTATCCCATGACATTCTGAGTTACCCTATTACATTCTTGGTTTTCCTATGACATTCTTGGTTATTCTATGACATTCTTCGTTATCCTATGATATTCTTAGTTATCCTATGATATTGTTGGTTATCCTATGATACTCTTGGTTATCCTCTGATATTCTTCGTTATCATATGATATTCTTGGTTATCCTGTAGCATTCTTGGTTATCCTTTGATATTCTTCCTATAATACTCTTGGTTATCTTATGACATTCTTGGTTATCCTATGGTTTTCTTCCCATTAAATTCTTGGTTGTCCTATGACATTAGGTTATTCTATGATGTTCTTGGTTATCTTATAACATTCTTGGTTATCCTATGATATTTGAGGTTATCCTATAACATACTTGGTTGTCCTACGATATTCTTCCTATGTCTGTTCTACCAGGCCCACCTCAGCTCAGTCAGTCTTTCACCCCACCAGCCGTTGTTGATGTCATCGTCGGAGAAACTGTTCACACCCAAATAGAGCTCTACGGCTTCCCGGAACCCACCACACTCCTTCTCCAAAGGATGACGGATACCACAAACTTGACCTCATCTCGCCGCCATGTTGTAAGCTACACAGGGAAATCTCCTCCGTTTGGACTGGTCAGGGTGACCTTTTCTGACACTGTCATGCTCGATGTGGCCAATTATAGCCTCACAATAAGCAATGGAGTACGAGATCTAGTCTACTCGTTCTTTCTGAATGGAGGTGAGTAAAATTATTTCTCGTTTGACAACAAATGCAGCATTTCTAAGGTGATAATAACAACTCAAGAGGGTTTTTATCAACCTGAAGATAAAGTTTTCATGATCATACTTTAATTATTCAGGTCAGAAAAACATGATCTCTGTTTCCTTCTCTTGCAGTACTTGGTTAATACAAGCTGTGAGAGATTTTTCAATACATATACCACGAATAAACTAAAAGGACGCAACACAATCTAGATGCCAATCAGTTATATATATTTTCTCTTGTTTACCTCTATTTTCCTACTAGAACGTTTGCAAAAAATGTCTTTGTTCGGAATGTACATTAATTGAAACAAAGAAAACTCACCTGGTCTTGAATTCCTCGAAGAGTATTGAAACATATTTCAGAAAATTTGGTAGGATTGATACTGACCGAATAAACCATGTGTTAAGAGGCCTCTAGTTACCAACCGTGAATAAGGTTTGAATGTGTTCTGAGCCAAATGATCGATTGGTAGAAAACTTTTCAAACCCATGAAACTCTGGTGGTTGAGGTGATAGAACGCCCGCTTTGATATCTTCATGGATTTTCGTCGCGAGTTTGGTCTTCACATCCAGGGTTGAGGACCTCACGTTTTCAGTCCTGCCCAATAGGGACTTAATTTATAGCCAGAAGATAGCCTAAGATTACCTGAATGTGGACAGGGCATATAAAAAAAATAATAAACCTGAACTCGTGTCCTGACTGAACGATACCAGATAATTAACGCATAATCGAGAATAAATAAAACCAATTACTCTTCAGTCAATACCGATAATAAAAACTTTGGTTTTACCTCGATTTCTGCCAGTTCCAGCAGATCAAGCACAAGACGAACACGGCGACTCTTTCAACATGGCCGCTCTCATCACTGGGATCATCGCTGTGGTCATCATTTCTTTCCTGGTGGTCGTCATCATCTTACTAGTGAGGAAATTCCGAGATATAAACCAAAGACTGGAGTCACGTTGTAAATCTACAACACTTGAACCAGGAAAATCCCGAGACATAAACCAAAGAGTGGAGTCACGTTGTAAATCTACAACACTTGAACCAGGAAAATCCCGAGACATAAACCAAAGACTGGAGTCACGTTGTAAATCTACAACACTTGAACCAGGAAAATCCCGAGACATAAACCAAAGAGTGGAGTCACGTTGTAAATCTACAACACTTGAACCAGGAAAATCCCGAGATATAAACCAAAGAGTGGAGTCACGTTGTAAATCTACAACACTTGAACCAGGAAAATCCCGAGATATAAACCAAAGAGTGGAGTCTCGTTGTAAATCTGCAACACTTGAACCAGTACAGTCGACACCTTTCTTTGATAGCCACACAAGTGAGTCTTACAATGCCATGAACTAGACTTGTTTTGCGCACCATTTTGGTTCCATCTCTCACTGAATTAAGTTTACAATAGAATTTTATCCTGCTCAAGTCTCAAAGATCGAATACAAACTATAATTCTGTCTTTCAGTTTACACCAGTCTGGCTCCATGTTTTACTCTCCAGAGTTTACAATAGGCACACCATAACCCTTTCAAGTCTCAAAGATCCGAATACAAACTATTTATAATTCTGTCTTTCAGTTTACACCAGTCTGGGTCTATGTTTTACTCTCCAGAGTTTACAATTGGTACACCATAACCCTTTCATGTCTCAGAAATTTGAGCACAAAGTGTAATTCTTCCTGTAGAGGCTAGTGTACACCATCATGGTTCCATGACTTACTGTGCAGGGTTTATAACAGAATTCTTTACACCATAACCCGTTTATGTGCTATGTATAGACATTAGTACACAGTATAATTATATCTTGCAAAGATTTGTTTCGCGTAGGAAAGTTTCCAAAAATTAATCCACATATTACCCCAAATCTCATTGAAGCTTGTATACGCTCTATCCAATTGTAACCACATACATAATCTCTTTTGGTGAAATCCCATTGCACTCTCCCGGAGGCATTATGATCATAGATGAGAAAAAAACAAGACAAGTTCTGTTTTTCAATGTAACTATAATGTTTAGAGCATTACCAAGGGAATTGGGGCCGAAATTGTGGTTACACATTTTTTGCCTAATCAAAACAATTGCATATAAAACATAGATACCCATGAATATTTTTATAAAATTTTTTGAGTAATGAATTAAGTTCAAATATTTCTAAAATCTGCTTTGATCCAGAACCAGCTGTACAAAGCGAATCTGGTTTCAATTACGAAACTCAAGTTGAAGCTTCAGCTACCACAAGAGGGACCGACCCTGCGGAAACCAGACAGTATGAAACTATCCGAGATTCACCAGCAGCCAACACAACCACAGCCAGTTTCTCCCGGCAAAGCAGACAGTATGAAACTATCCGAGATTCACCAGCAGCCAACACAACCACAGCCAGTCTCTCCCGGCAAAGCAGACAGTATGAAACTATCCGAGATTCACCAGCAGCCAACACAACCACAGCCAGTCTCTCCCGGCAAACCAGACAGTATGAAACCATCAAATATCCACAATCAGCAGCCAACACAACCACAGCCAGTCTCTTCCAGGAGAAAAGCCTGTATGAAACCCTCCCTGACCTGGTTTCCACTTCAGGACCTTACAACTCCACATCCCCAGAAGACGTGGAGCCCTCCAACGTTCACAATCCCTTAGATCCAGACTTCTCTGTCGGCAATCTGCAAACATTAAGTGGTAGCTACAGCTGGGCAAGGAGAAACCCCAGGAGCCAGACACTGTTTAGATCTCTCTCCCTCCACGGATAGCACAGTTGAAAACTGCGACAATGTTGCTAAGCCAGGCGTGACGGAGGATGCCCAGAATATTGAGGCCAGCAGACAACCGTATCGGGATGCTGACATGAATCAATCGTTTGATCTAAAGCTATGAAAGTTGGTACAGAGGGACAGTTTACTTGACTGGTAGTAATAATGCTACACTGGGGTCCCTCATGTTAACACTAAAACCATTTCAGTTTTTGTTTTGCATACAAATGGAATAAAAATTTCTAGTTTTTGTTTTGTTTTGTTTTTTTTTTCGTTTTGTTTGTTTTTTTTGACATTACATAAGCTTTCTATTTATATTATTTAACAAGCGCCATTTTGAGCTATATTATGACACGCTGTGAATATACAGAAGATTCATAAAAACGTTTTAACTATAAAGTATGCTACAATTACACGCTTTACTGATCATGAAAATCACTGCAAATGATACTTTTATTGTGTACTTATTGTTTTCGCGTAATGCTATGAACATTTGACGTCCATGAAAAAATGCCGTATGTTCATACGCCGTCAGATCAGGGCCAGGTCAGGTATCACGTGGTCTAACGACCGTACGGGCATCACAGCATGTGACAACCAGCTCACGCCATTTCTCTCTGTCCTCCGCCCTCCACAGGTTGTCACTCCACACCTTTGCTATCCACTCTGTGATTTCTGTCCTCCCATCTCTTTCTCTGCCTTCTCTCTTGTCCTTCCTCTGTACAGTTCTGTATAAGATTGTTTGGTACGTCCTGTGGATCTTTAAAAACTGAACAACTATTAAAATCAATTTTTACTACTTGAGGATATTTGTGTGTTCAATTAAATAAAAAGAGCAGGCCATTTATTTCGAAATTGGCATTTCACTCAGTTCCATAAGAAAAAAAAATGACTTTGATATACAATATAAAATTTAAATGTATTAATGTTTCTATACGGAGCAGGTGCATAATAAAGAGTAAGTTTACATGTCCAAACATGTTTACTTTGTAAAGAGTATTATTAATAGATAAATCGTTAAATAAACTGTTAATGTAAACAGTTCTGTGTCTTTGGGAAATGCATTGGCGCCTCAAAAAATGTTCCTGCGTTCACTAAATCGTCTGCTCTCATCATCTTGTTGTGTTTTATTTTACTCAGCCTTTTAGAAGGTTCATAGTTTACAATTGATGTCTATTTAGAATTTTTTTTTTGTTGAGAACCGTGCAAAAAAGTTGCAAGTTTAGGTCTTTGAGTCAATAAAATATTTGTGAGCTTTATTTTGTGGCATAAGTAGGGAGATATTTAAACTCTATGCCTAATTAATTTTATTTACTTACTCCAGACTCGATCACCTAGACTTTAAACTATAATTAACGCTGCTAACACATCATGCATATATATCCCACTGTGCAACTGATATAAATATTATGATAAATAGACAATAATATTTTATTGTCTATATTTATTCCTTTAAGCAAAATCTAATAATAAACTTCATTTTCTATGTGATATATATATATACACGAACAATCGTTAAAACACAAACCAGTTATCTATAAAGAATCAACCTCTTCATCTCGTTTCCTCTCAGTTTTACTTTCATTTCAATTCTTTTTATTTCACAATTCTAAAATACCAAAGGTAAAACATTTCATTAATTTAGGAAACCAAAAGAAAAAAAATAACCATATGCATCGAAATGGAAAGCAGATAATACACTTTGCATACATGTTCTTCCATTGTTGTGATTACCAAGAGATGATATTGCATTCAGCAGAGATTTTTTTGGAGTAAAATTAGTTTTCATTTAAAGCTTTTGAACCTTTAAATATTGCGGAGCGAGTATGAGGGTCCGATACAAAATTTGTAGCCTGACAAAAGGACAATTAATGAGAAATATCCCAATATATATATATATATATATATATATATATATATATATATATATATATATATATATATAAGAGTGCTCAACTGTGGGAGCTTTTCATAGATACAGAAGATCTTACCTTAAATTCTCTTCATACGATACCCTTGTCCTCCGCTTGAAACACCAGTATCGTATGAAGAGAATTTAAGATAAGATCTTTTATATATATATATATATATATATATCACAACAGACTTTGATCCATCTGTAACACTCTCTATGTTTATAAACACACACACACATGTATGTATGATATATAAACACCCACCTGGTGTCCAGCATGAGATGAGCAGCAGCAGAACTATCGGCGACACATGGAAGGCCTGTTCCTGAACACAGAAAGACAATGTAAAGATATACACGAATCAACACGGTTTCATTGGCAGGTAGTGATTTAAAGTCTTCTACCTGAATATGATCTGAGCACACAAGCGTAAACAAGCGTAATTCTTTCTTTCGCATAATTTATATATCTCTATATTTATATCTATATATCTATATTTGTTTGTTTCCTATCACTTCCAAATCAATATAATGAAAAGATAAACCTTTAAATCTATGTGAAAAGGATACATATACATTGCATATCTTACATAAAAATTCTCTTTCGAGAAATTCCAGTAATAATGTCATTAGATCTAACCTTGTTTATTTGAAGTGATAATAAAGCTCAGCTTCTTTGATGATCATCTTTCAAATACTTTTGGAAAAAGTATTCACGAAACCTAGATCTAGTTATTTTGGTCAAGTAGATTAAACAGTACAAATGAATCCTGCCTTATCCTACATGAGCTTTATAATATTACTACAGACGTCACTAGCGCGAGAATGTGTAAACTTTTTTACAGCCTCACGTAAAGATTTGAATGCTAAACCAACCCCACCACATTGCAATGGGACGAAAGAGTTAAAAAGGAATAAAATCTATGTGGGAAGTTAAAATATGTATTTAATTTCCTTGTTGCGGGTATCGTCTTCCAAATTTTAACTGGCTGATGATGTATCATAAGTTTATTTACGCACGTATGTGTTACTGTTTTACAATCGTTAATGCTCTGTTAAGCACGAAGCTCTTCACTGGTGAAGTGGTGTTAAATCATCAGTTTATCTACGAGAGGATAGTTTTTTATTGTTCACCACGAAGCTCTTCACTGGTGACGTGGTGTTAAATCATCAGTTTATCTACGAGAGGATAGTTTTTTATTGTTCACCACGAAGCTCTTCACTGGTGACGTGGTGTTAAATCATCAGTTTATCTACGAGAGGATAGTTTTTTATTGTTCACCACGAAGCTCTTCACTGGTGACGTGGTGTTAAATCATCAGTTTATCTACGAGAGGATAGTTTTTTTATTGTTCACCACGAAGCTCTTCACTGGTGACGTGGTGTTAAATCATCAGTTTATCTACGAGAGGATAGTTTTTTTATTGTTCACCACGAAGCTCTTCACTGGTGACGTGGTGTTAAATCATCAGTTTATCTACGAGAGGATAGTTTTTTATTGTTCACCACGAAGCTCTTCACTGGTGACGTGGTGTTAAATCATCAGTTTATCTACGAGAGGATAGTTTTTTATTGTTCACCACGAAGCTCTTCACTGGTGACGTGGTGTTAAATCATCAGTTTATCTACGAGAGGATAGTTTTTTATTGTTCACCACGAAGCTCTTCACTGGTGACGTGGTGTTAAATCATCAGTTTATCTACGAGAGGATAGTTTTTATTGTTCACCACGAAGCTCTTCACTGGTGACGTGGTGTTAAATCATCAGTTTATCTACGAGAGGATAGTTTTTTATTGTTCACCACGAAGCTCTTCACTGGTGACGTGGTGTTAAATCATCAGTTTATCTACGAGAGGATAGTTTTTTATTGTTCAGCACGAAGCTCTTCACTGGTGACGTGGTGTTAAATCATCAGTTTATCTACGAGAGGATAGTTTTTTTATTGTTCACCACGAAGCTCTTCACTGGTGACGTGGTGTTAAATCATCAGTTTATCTACGAGAGGATAGTTTTTTTATTGTTCAGCACGAAGCTCTTCACTGGTGACGTGGTGTTAAATCATCAGTTTATCTACGAGAGAATAGTTTTGTTATTGTTCAGCACGAAGCTCTTCACTGGTGACGTGGTGTTAAATCATCTGTTTATCTATGAGAGGATAGTTTTTTATTGTTCACCACGAAGCTCTTCACTGGTGAAGTTGTGTTAAATCATTAGTTTATCTATAAGAGGATATTTTTTTTATTGTTCTGCACAAAGCTATCCATTCGTGATGTAAAATCCGGACCAACCGTTCATCTTTCCATGATTTTATCATTATTTTCTTAACAGATTCACATCCTCGATTAGAAAACAATTTTCATCACTTCCAATATCGAAATAAAAGAAAAACTTCAAGAGATTTATCAGTTTTGAAGAGAAATTAATTAAGATTCCCACATCCTATTTCTGAGATAAAAATTATTCTAGCCTTATGCTCACGTGAAATTTAATTAAAAAAGAAAGAATCAATTATTGATAAATTACTATTTTTAAAGTTATGTTGAAACAGAAAAGTCTTCAAACTATCTTTCACCCAGGGGGATTCGCCTAGAAAGCTCCAAAACCCACATTTAGCCTATGCACTAGGTATTTAGGGCAAAGTTCTTGTGGTGGTATACGTGACGAATACACACACCGACGTGGAGTATTTTGTTTCCTATCGTTTCTTTGTTTCAAGCTTTAAGTTGATATCAAAAGCTGACCGCTAGTGATTACTTAAATTTTTGAATTAGTGAACCAGGTAAAGGCCTTCATATGGGTATGGTGGTAAAATATTTCCTGTAAGACAGGTACATGTTCTTATCTTTTTTCTTCTTCTATTATTCTAGATTTTACTATTAGGCTTGCAATTTCAAACCAATTTAAGTTCAGGATTTAGATTTTGTGTTTAGAGCAGTAAATCACTTAACAAGATATCTAGATTCTAGGAAAAGGTAGATATGTGGTGGTATATATCTGAATCATGTAAGTAAAAGGATAAATGTCACGGCCATTTTTAAGCCCAGGCCGTGACGTGGACACGACGGTCCTATTCGTAGAGCGGGTTTTCAGCTTGCTATCACATTTATTGTTCCCAAGCCTTCACAAGAAACCATTTCATTTTTGTTTTGTTATTGAGTCTCTATCTGCAAGTTATGCCAAATCATGGTAGATTTTGCTGTTAAAAATTCTTTCAAAATGTTGAATCTCCAAACTTCTATAAATTTGATATTCCAGAGGTCAATTTTTTTCAACTTGACACACGTCATTGTACTAAGTCTAGAAAACTATTCATACGTTTACATTCGCCTACGTTATCTAATTGTGGATTGTTCTGGTAGAGGAAGATTAGGAAATTTTCTCTAAAGATTGTTAATCTTAATCTTCGGTTTTTCTATTGTCAATTCATGTTTTTATTTGCCCTTTCAGAATGAACACACATATATATATATATATATATATCTGTAGCAGCCACACGTCAATCATTCTACATAGAACATTTGCACATGTATCACACTTAAATCAAATGAAAGATATGAATATAAAGACCTACTAACAGCAACGGCGGTCGCCAATACTGTCATATGCTTGGTTTTTTTTTTATAGAATCTAGAACTCACTTCAATTTGGGGTGAAGGTTGCCATGACTATTTAAATGTTAAGATGTCATAACTTATTTTAAACAAGACTATTTTGGTAAAAGCTTCGATATAAAACTTACATCAAAAGATAGTGGCCTTTATTCTAAGATTTTTTAAATAAGAAGCTTTCTGCGACAATTCTAAGATTTAGATAAAACTGATATGATATTAGCTATGACTAGAAAGCTGCATGTCTTGTTACAAGACTATGAGGCGGTTGGCCGAACTTGCGAAGGTCTCATGTCTAGTGAGTAGGTTGGGAGAGAGACAGTGAAAGACAGAGAGACAGGGAGAGAGAGAGAGAGAGAGAGAGAGAGAGAGAGAGAGAGAGAGAGAGAGAGAGAGAGAGAGAGAGAGAGAGAGAGAGAGTTTGGTAAATGGTTTTGCTCAAAGGCCTTCAGGATGTAAAGAATATTGAGAGGCAGAGCAAGCCGAGGACAGGATGTTTAAAACTGATTGTCTGACACAGCTAATTTATCTTAGAGAAGTCGCTCCACTATTTTTTCAATGTAGATTAGCTGCCACAGCCAATTTATGTAAGAAAAGTCACTTGATAGTCTTTCAATCTCGATTGTCTGAAACAGATATGAGTTCATCTCAAAGCGGAAAATAAATAGCCCCTTCATGTGTTAAAAATTCTTGTCAGTTCAGCAATCTATGTATCCCATGCACGTTAAGTAGTCACTTGAGAAACAAATGATGACCCATAAAGCTCACCTAACCATTGTTCATCTTTACTCGCAGGAAGGTAACGCTATGGGGATCACCACCAACCCAGTCTACAGCCACCCAGAAACTGGTGAGACTCAAGTCTACTACAGGTGTCAATGCTCAGTCAGTGTGTCAGTCCAGGAGCTGGGAGAGGGGGACATACAGCTTTACAGGATACATCTATCCTGGTTGAACAAGCGATCCCTTCAAGGTGATTGGGACACCGGCTGACAAAAATGTTACGCTCAGTAAGTTTAATGTGATTTTGTCATTATAAAAAGTAAAAACAGCAAAGCCATTAGAGAATCAATACTAACAGAGTCGAAGGTATGTTGAGTGTTGCTCTGTTTTCTTAATTTAGATTTTTAGTGATAACAAAAGAAAAAAATATGCAAGGTTGTTGATAGACATGAAGGGCACATCAAGCAAGTTTTCAGATTTTAATTTACATTCCATTTTTGAAGGCTACTTGCTTTCTGTGGCCTTAGACCAAACTTATTGAAACATTTGAGTGATCTTTTTGGTGTCTGTTTTATTTACATTCCATTCTTCAAATCCATATATTGCACTTGGAAATATAACAATTGTCAACATTCTTCATTTTGTGACTGTTGTAGACAACTCTGATGAAATAAATTCAAAACATTATAAAGACCTGTTGACACATCTTTTTAACGAAAGTTATTTAGAATATTTTAGTTTTATAAGATATCTGAATGTTGCAAGGAATATTGTGGATGGAAACCAATAGCTTGGTAAGAATCCATGCTTTATAACATGCAAAATTCTAAACTCTAAGGATTTTAAAATTTCTTTTCAATTATCACAATCTATGACCAATTCAAATAGTAGATTTTTCAAACAAACAAAATGCTTGTTATCTGAGATTTTCACAACTACTGAGATATCTTAAATGCTAAGCTCTTATATTATAATGTTAGTATTTAGAAATATATTAATGGGATATTCCGTTAACTATTTAAATCTTGTTATCTATCTACAACTGTATACCAGCGTATCACTAGCATATCACTAGCGTAACACTAGCTTATTCCTGCGCACACCAGTGTATCACTAGCG